>OMLM01020157.1:56923-86523 GCA_900302695.1 Helostoma temminkii | reverse complement strand
AATTGTTGATAGTTACATAGTTCTTTCATGCCTAAGTGATTTTAAATCAGATGTAATGGTGACAATTCATTCATTCATTCGTTCATTCATCTGCTATACCGCTTAGTCCCTGCAGGGGTCACGGGTGTGCTGGAGCCCATCCCAGCCAGCTTACGGGCGAGAGGCGGGGTACACCCTGGACAGGTCAATGGTGACAATGTCAATCCTAATTCTGATTGTAGAAATGTTCATTTTAATGTTGTCCTTACCCTAAATGTCCTGAAATGGGTCTGGGATTGCTTTTAGGTTAGAGCAGCAGCCCCTCCATGTGTCTGTGTGTGTCCCTACTCCAGACAAATGTAATATTGTAAACGATGTCTAACACATCTTCTGCTGGAGTCATGATAACATTACTGAAATCATTTTGTGTTGCAACAATTTGTGTTCATTTTGCACATTGCATATCTCTGTCACAAGTTATGCCAGTGGCACCTGTCAAAACCCATCACAGTTGTTCTTTTGGCTTTTATCTCCATCCTTGGTGACAAGAGTTGTACATTACCTCTGCATACTTTCTCCTGCAGCCTCTACTGTATATTTGATGTTGTGGAACGTATCCCCTCCTGTGTTTTTGTAACCTCTTCAGTGGAAAAGGGACAAGAATATCTAAATTGTAGTTGCATGTAAACAAAATTAATGAAATTGGGTTAGGGAGGCTGTAAATATGGTGGATGAAGCCAGCATATTCACATGCTAGAGTGAATGCTCAGTGATGTGCCGTGCCGTACATGTGCGGGCCTCGTGAGATTTCTTCAGCCAAACATGGTTTAGCTTGCTACAGCATGCAGATGGAAATTAGCTTGAATGACCATGACAGAGAATCAGTGCAGGGCACTTCACATGTAAGGAACAGAATTTATAACCAGACATCATAAACACTCTGTAATTGCATGTAAACTATTTAAATTGTGGATTTAAAAAGTTACCCCCACAGACAATCCTCTTTACCATCTCCTAGGCTAACACTCAAACTGGGAGACGAAGAAAATGAAATAATTGGAGCTATTATGCACCGCTCACTCAACCACTGTACATCTCTCTAGCATTGGCTACAGTACACATCTGCCTTTGAGAGATCATGAGACTGAGAAAATGAAGACAGAGAAAAAGGACTGAGAGTAAGAAGAGAGGGAATATAATGTGTGAAGGATGTGTGAGGCTGAGGAGAATAAGGCAGTAGACAAGATATTACCTTGAGGTGCCATGGAAAAAGCAGGATTAAAAAGTAAAAGGCAGTGACAGAAAGGATGTACAGTAATAGGCTTCATCCATGAATGTTTTCCTCTTGTAAAATTGAATATGAAAAAATACCTGGAATCTTATTCACTCATGCTTTTGTTTTTAGGCAATTTAAAATTGGATGCACATTCCAGGTCCAAGAGGAATAAAAGTTATTAATTTGCGCAGGTTTAGATAAAGTCAGAGGATGAATGACACCTTGAGTTTGCTCTCTTCCATTTGACCTGAATTACTTGGAATATTAAAGTGGTCACCTAAGTACTTTGTATATTGAATATGTGCATACGTGTAGGTATGCGTGTGTTTTAACTCGATGTCTACTGTATAACCTTCACTGACCCTCCTATAATAGTGGTTTCATTAATCAAATCATACGTAAAAAATGAAATAGCTGAGGTAATTGAATCCAGAAGCCATAAAGCTTTGTGTTGCAGATTAGCTATAACATTGTGACCTCCACCATGGAGCAGCCCGTACCAAAGAGATTATAGAAAATCTATGGTACATGGGAAATGAAGAAGGTTGTCATTCTCTTCAAATTCTCTAAATGCTTAGATTTTTTTTTCTTTTCTTTTTTTTTTAGATAGCTGTCTTTTTTTGTGTGTGACTGACTAGATCACTTAGTGGCTCTTGTTCCTTTATTTTTATCATGTAGCTTCAGTGTCACTATTTGAATCTGACTTAAATTTTTCCTTTCTGCTGAATGTGACTGAATCAAATAAAGCACAAATAGCAGGAAGGCATTATGAAGCAAAGCTTGTAGCTTATTCCATGCAAAATGTTCAGAAGACCTTTCCAAGTTTTTAGATTAATTCAGGCCCCCAAAGCTACAATATTATACCATTTACAAAACTATAAATATGGGTTTTCATGAGTCTGGTCTCTCTGGTTTTGGTCTATATGGTGCTACAGTCCTGATCACTTGTTAAATTAGTGTGACTGAACTGACACTGTGGGTGTGTTCACGCATGGATGGAAACAAAAAACATGTCAAAATAATAAACATGAACCACCAGAGTGTTCAACCCTGTGGTGGACCCACAGCAGAGTCAGTACTGGGTTACATACAACATTTGCTCCAGGTATGGTTCCAGGTTGATGATGTGCATGAATGACAATGTGTTATGTGGTGTGGAAAGAATTCTAGTCCATGATCAGTAGTGTGAACTGTGAAAAGTAGTGAGAAGGTCCTGATAGATGGATTACGCATACTATCAAAACATAGACAAAGCAGCACTTTTTTTTATATCTATATTATTCATTCATTCAGTCATTCATCTTCTATACCGCTTAGTCCCCGCAGGGGTCACGGGTGTGCTGGAGCCTATCCCAGCTGGCGAGAGGCGGGGTACACCCTGGACAGGTCGCCAGTCTATCGCAGGGCCACATATAGACAAACAACCATTCACACTCTCACTCACACCTACAGGCAATTTAGAGTCCCCAGTTAACCTAACTGCATGTCTTTGGACTGTGGGAGGAAGCCGGAGGGCCCGGAGAGAACCCACGCAAACACGGGGAGAACATGCAAACTCCACACAGAAAGACCCTGGGCCGACCCCGGGAATCGAATATATCTATATTAGTATTTCATAATATATATGTCTTTATTATTCTTACAAAATGTTACAAACATTACAAATGGCAACTGGTCCGCACTTATATAGCCCAGGTCTGCTCTTTTGGTACTTAAAAGTTTTTAGACTGCTTCTCATTCTCACACACTCACACACCAATGACAGAGCTGCCATGCACCAGGTTCAACCTGATGTCCAGGGTCAAAGATGACTCTACATATGAGGAGGGAGTCAAACCATTTGCAATAATGCATTGTTTGTCTAGAGAGAGCGGCATTCTGTGTTAAGAACTACCCAGAGAAAGTGTATAATTTGAGCCATAATGGCACATTGTGTCATGCTGTTAGGAATCATTTAAAGGTAGCGCAGAGTAAAGAAGCAGTATGCAGCACATTTATTTTACATTAGTTGCTGATGATTCAGAATCCAGAATGATCAGCTTGCTTTGTGTAACAAACAGATTAAAAGTAAGACCCTGTTTTACTTGTCATTTCAAGAGACAGAAAGCAAGATTTATTACACTATTCTTTACACTTAAACGCAGCAGTGAGTCTCTGTCATCCATACTGCAAAACAGATTGCAATTAATGACCTTTCCCAGACTGTTGCCACAAAGTTGGAAGCATAGCATTGTCCAACATGTCTTGTTATGCTGAAGCATTGTAGATTGGCCTTCACTAGAGATACGTGCCCTAGCCAAGACCCTGAAAAACAGCCACACACCATTATCCCTCCAGGTGTGGCCAAATACTTTGTCCACATTGTCCATATAGTGTATGTGTACGATAGATGTTTTGTCATCTTCACTGTCTATCACTTCCTTACCTTATCCTTATTCAATATTTGGGCAGATCAGATCTGATAAACACTACAACAGCTTCTTGAACCTTCTGAGAAAACTCATTGGATTTATTCACTCCACACTTTAATGAAATAGCAAGAATGATGGCTATTTCAGCTCACAATCTACTGCAGTAGATACAAGCACTTACATGCTTATATACGCTTTGTGTCCTCAAGACATGGATCGATGTACAGCTGCTGAGCATCTTGAAAAGCTGGATTTCAGTAACTTTCAATGCCGTATTCAAAGCTTTTTGCTGTCTTGTAACTATTTGATCTGCCCAAGACCAGCTTTTGACTTTGCAGGATTATATGTACAGTACACTGTGCTTACAGTATAAGTTCAGATTTATTTACATAGCACATTTCAAAGCAAATGTTACAAATGGGTCACAACAAAGGTGTCAAAGTGCAAATGCATAAATACACTAAACATGAATAATATGCTAATTATGATGGAGTATCTAATAATGAAAGGTGAAATGTCCCACAGTTTTTGTGTGTTGTCAGCAAATACACAGTTTCCTTTCGTTTTAAGTCAGGCTTGAGAACATCCAAAAAAGGACATCACCTTTAGTAGAATAAAAATAACTGAATTAAGTTCATTCTTGGGCACACAAACACAAAATACAGCACTATATAGTATTCAACAATAATAAAATTAAGCTTTCATATAGACCAATGCAAACATACACACACAAATCAATATAAATTTCCTTTAATCACTTTATTGTTCATTAATGTCTTACTACTCTTACTTTCTTTCTACTGGCTTTGCCATGAGCTCGTCCTGTAGCTTACACATTGGTGGCTGTGCAGCTGGCGTGCCCCACAGTTACACAGGGGGAAAGGATGCTGTCTGTGGTGCTGCAATTAAAATTCAACAGATGTTGTTGGCATAGATTAGCATGTTTTACCTTCCTTAGTAATGTAGCCATAATATTGCCTGGTGGTGGTAGCGATTCTACAGTTTGTTGGGTCCCTAGACAAAAAGCTGGGGCCCATTATGACCAAAGGTGCTTTATCTGCTTGGTTGGGTGTTTGAGTTCTCTTTCTCTATCTTCCTAACCTAGACAGGCAGGAGATGCAGTGTCTGATATCCCAGTGACCATCGGCCAGAGGACGTTGACTGAACTAATACAACCAAAAGAAAACAATGCAAAAATCCCGTCATAAGGAATTTGCATATACATTATAGTCAATGCCAGAAACATTTCCTTAAATTTAACTTCTGAATGTTCTTTATGGTCACAGCTTTCACTATTCAGTCTTTGCTATGCACATTTTTGATAGGGGAAATATAATTTAACACTGTTCCCCTACAGAGGAAGCTAAACTTTGTGCTGAGCCTGCTCTATGGCTACTTAGGGTTTTACATTCACAGCATAATGAAAACACACAGTTTTCAGTATTATAAAACCACTAGGCCTACAAGACATATTTGGAAAATGCAATAAAATACACACACCACTCACAATAACCTGCACCGCAAAAGTAAACCAAAGCATTTAGCATTTAGCACATAGTGCCTGTCTGCTACATAACATGTACTTTAATAAGGACTTATAGCTGCTTTCATTCTTCTTGGAAGGCTTTAAACAAGATTTTGGAGTTTTTCCTGTCAGAATTTGTGCCCATTCATTTGGGCAGCATTTAGTTTATTAGTATTATATTTAATAGTTTTCATCTGCTCCATTTACCACTATCTTTCCCTTTTCTTCACTTTTCCTCTTTCTTTTTTCACTTCCAGAGAGATAACACCTTTGCATTTTCTTTTGCAAGTGCTTTCACTGTTGTCATGAGACTTGTTTGTTTACATTAAATCATACAAGCTACAGTACGTACAATCACAATGAAAGTTGGAGCCTCCTAAGGGAGGTGAGGTACTGTCACTGCCTGCTGGCAGGTGCGCCTCTGCCTGGAGGTGTGGTTTGCAATTTTGACACTGTGTGGATTTGAAGCTCCTTGGCAGAGAGAAAGGTTGAATGCATAAGTAAACACACCTCTACTAGAGTTCATTGGAACATGCTGAATTCTTTTTTAGGTCAGTTGTCCAGAAAGTTTCTTTCGATGCACCGCTTGTTCGTCAGTTTGTTCTATAAAAATGTGCTCAGCTTGCAGTAGTTCCCTCAGTCCATACTGTACGTGGTTAGATTTTATGGCTGATGTTTACAGGACACCAAAGATTGTACCTGCCAGGTTTAATTGATTCTGTAAAATGAAGAGCAGCCTGCTGGCTAGAGATTGGTAACATGTACAAGCGCTGAAGTAATCAAAGAGTAAGCCCCTAATAGAAAGTTAAGACAGAAAGATGAATCTGCATATGAAGGCTTCTACAGAGACAGACTATCTGATGTCAGCAGTGAGATTAAGTATATATTAAGTGATAAGAAAAGTTCGTTGATTCTGTTCAGCTTACTTGGCCTTGGGAAGAGTAAAATAAAGTAGAAGTAAAATTCAGCTGATATTCAAATATAAAATGTGATGTGATCTGATTTGGTTTGAATTTCTATGAGTTGGTCAAAAGTGTCAGGATATCTTAATATCACAACATGACTGAAAATGTACATTTTTAGAGGCTTTGCCCTTTTAATGTATTGGAGTCTTTTGTTTTTTAGACTATTGAGTCATTTTGCCTTTACATATCTGATGTTTTCTCTCTGCTTTAGTTGTTGCTAGAATAGTACTGTTAATATGTGTGTAAGAGTGTTTTCTTTTATTTAGTCTTGTTGGTGGTGTGGTGCGATGACAACACCCACAAGCTGTAGCGCACCTCCTCCAGACATGCTGATACTAATTTGACACATACAAGGACAAACTCATAGACACTTGCACACACCCACACACACAAAGACAGATACACACGCAGAGGGTGAGTCATTGCTGGATCCTTAATTAAGACCATTTAAGCATGTTATGTGTGTCTCGCTTACACACTTCTCCTTTCCTCCCTATTCCTTCTGCTCCTCGTTACTTCCTCGTCTCCCAGGCTGGGTATATATAGAACTGTGGCTATAAACCACCTCTCGCCTTTTCTTCTCCCTCTGCTTTTTCACACTTTTTTAGGGTAGTTTCCCTGATGAGAAAAAAGGTGTGGGCACTGGGTTAAAATTATGGATGAGGTAAAAAGAGAGTAGGTGGTTGATGATTGTGTTGTCTAATGCGTTGGTGTGTGTGAATGGTGCGTGGATATACTGTAGAGTCAGTACAGGGAAAAGGGGTGTGTATCAAATGCACCAGCTCTGTTGTGAACTATGAGTGATAATTTCACAATTTTTAAGTTGAAACTGTGGTCATAATGGGTGGTGGATTTATACTGGAGTGCATTATATTAAGAGGTGTTTCTAATGTTTCTGCCTCCTGATTTACATACTGTAAATGACTGTTTAAGAATATCTGTCCTAGGTTACATGTTGCATGTTACAAAACTCAAAACTTACTGTAATTTTGCTTAAGAAGATGGAATAAAACGGATTATCCACTAAACTCTAACAAGTAGAGTTTCATCTTCGCTAAATGTTCTTGAACAGATTGTTTTTCCATCTTACATTTCTACCAAGAACAATAGGTACTCTCAGAAAGTGCCATCTCATGTAGCAACACTGCATGTGTTCAAATGCTTTATTTGATATACAGGGAAAGTTCAGACAAAAAATACGCCTCCACAGATGAAAAAATTCAAGGGACTCTGCTTTTGAACAATCACAGGATTAAATGTGAAGTATGAAATTACAAGTTCACAAGAAGCGACAGTTGGCAGAGCATTAATACTGTTAAAATTAGGTTTCAGTTCCCACACAAGCCTACAGGAACAGCACTGTATTGTGAGGCAGTTTTTTCAGAGGTGGCCACTGAAAAGTCACATTATGTGTATGGATAAGAAAAAGTTTTTCCTGCATGCACATTTTAGCCATGTGTTAATGCACTGATAATAAAAGCTGTAATGAACAACTAACTCTCCCAATCACTAACTGTGTTTCTGAGTAGTCAACCAAAAGACAAAATTATTAATTTGTAGGTTGTTTGCATGTGTTTGCTGTTAGCTGCATTTCTGTTAGTGCATGAGTGTGTGTGTGTGTGTGTGTGTGTGTGTGTGTGTGTGTGTGTGTGTGTGTGTGTGTGACACTAGCAGAATTTCTCCTCAAATTAGCAATGTCCCAGCTGTGCTTTCCCTTCCTCATCTGCTCCTGGGTGGGCTTCAGTTGAATACTCTGTTTTAGATACTGCAGCATTGCCTCCAAAACTCAATGGCCATCAATATCAATGGTTGAATGGACACAACCCCAAGCTCACACATCCTCACTTAAGAACAAAAATAGACCCCCATATAAAATGGAATGGAATCAGATACAAAATGCATTTCATTATTAGTCTGCTTATCTCTCGCATTCTGCCATGTTGATGTATAGTCATGTGATGTGGCACGGTGACGTTTTACCTCTTTGAAGTAGGCAAGGCCTCTAAAATATTCTCCTTATGTAACTGTCCCTGTTGCAAGGCTGCAAGAGGCTGTGTGAGGCAAAACGCAGTGGTGGGTATGCTACCAAATGGGTGCGTGTGTGTGTGCTTGTGTGTGTGTATTTGGTACGTAAGCATGCATTGGTACTCAGTGTTCATCTACCTACGTGTGTGAGAGTAAGACTATGCTTTCTCCTTTGTGAATTATGCAGACCATGAGGGTGCAGGGCCGGGAAGATCCAGTAGTTACACAGCTTTTGAATTAGAAGAGTCAAAACATGCATCAGAAAATATGGTTACGTGAAAGAGAATAGGAGAGAGAGGGTAAGAATGGAGTGGCTATGGAAAGCTCTCAAGAGCTGAAGAAGTGTTTACAACTTTGATGGTAACTGTACTTGGCTGTGGCTCTTGAGGATGTTAGTTTCTCATTATTTACCTGACAGCTGAAGAGCTGAAGGCAGAGTGGAGGAAACTGTCTGCAACAAACTGAAACAATGAGTCATGTAACCCTAACAACACACACAATGACCAGTTGGGCCAAGACCCACATATGATCTCAGTGACAGTCAAGGTGCTAACAACTTCACAGAGTTTACTTGTCTATCCACATGGCACCAGGTGCAGCAAAGTTCAAACTCCAGCCTGGACATACCTCTCTATTTATCGTCATCATGAGATTAATATGTATTATACTTAGGAGCACACTAGTAGCAAGGGACTACTTGTGGGTTGCATGAGTAGGAGCCACAATAGATGGCAGAGATTTAGCTGCTGAGGTTCTGTATGGCATTGGCATCTGGATACCTGACAGCTGGTATCATCAGTGGAGTGGCAGCAGAGCGATTCAAGTTAAAATATAACCTATAAATAGCCTGTGATTTGAAGGCAAGAAGCAACTTTTGTGTGAAACAGTGGATATTTCTTCTTCTCTCTCTCTCTCTCACACACACACAGCACAGACACAGAGCACACAGCTCAAAGTGGGCTGGTTATTTTTGGTACAAGTTTTTTTTTTATCAGCCTCTCTGTGACTGAAATACACCACTATTATTAAAAGCATACAGTGCCTTGATAATAGAGACATCACAAATGCCAAATTTACATTTTGTCAGTAGCAAATTTAGATCAATATTTCCTATGCATAAACTTGAGTACTGCTGATGTAATGAAGCCTGTTTACTGACTGTCCTTCCTTTACTTTTTTTCTCCTTCTCTTTTACTTCTTTTCTCTTTGACCCTTTTATGTGTTGTTAATCTGGGTTTTGACTCTACACTGACTCTTTCATTCTTTTTTCTTCTGCCCTTGTGGTCTTTATGTGCAGGTATTGGTCAGGGTGTACCAGTAGTGGCTCTGATCGTAGAAGGAGGCCCCAATGTGATCTCCATAGTGCTAGAGTACCTCAGGGACACTCCTCCAGTCCCTGTGGTGGTGTGTGATGGCAGTGGTAGAGCATCAGACATCTTGGCTTTTGGGCACAAATACTCAGAGGAAGGAGGGTAAGCACTCTGTGCACATTGTATTGTAAACCCACTGACAAACGTAACAAACAGATCCATACATTCATACATACATGCATGTAAAATTCTAAAGCTAAACGTTTCTTTTGTAAAGGATGAAAAAAATTAAGTGATGCAACAACTTGTAAGGTGTATTCATTTTCTGAAATGTTTTACTTTAAGACACTTGGGTTATGTTCCTTGTGAGACAAACAATTAATTACTACTTCATACGCTACCCCTAACCCTCTTACAGATGACGGTAAACAGAATCACATCTGACCAAGGACTCAGACGTAGTAGTACTGAAAATCCCTGCCAACCTTGGTTTAACTTACTGACAAATCTATTTTGCCTGCTTTTTTCTCTTTACCTCCATCTGACCTCCTTCCTGACACATCTCTGGTATCCTTCCACACGTCTTTGTCTGCAGCATAATTAACGAGTCTCTAAGAGACCAGTTGCTGGTGACCATCCAGAAAACATTCACCTACAGCCGCACACAGGCCCAGCATCTGTTCATCATTCTCATGGAGTGCATGAAGAAGAAGGAGTTGGTGAGTGACACCAGCAAACAGACACGCACAATGTCATGTTTGCACATTCATGAATCCTTGAAGTACATTTCATCACCTACCTTAGCTTGGTCAACTTTAAACTTTTAATAAAGCATTACTATATTTTTTTATGTATGACATAAAAGATTAAGTGAATGTAAATATATACGCAAGGTGTCTGGGACCAAACGGCCTCCACACTGAGAGTCTGTACCCCTTTGGAAGTGTTTAAGTCAAGACACACAACCTGTCAAGTGCAGTTGACACACACACACACACACAGACACACACACACCTCCCCTGAGGAATCCCAGTCTTCTTAGAGGACTATCATATAACAACAATTTACTTATAAATTCAGTTAAATGTAGCACTGACGTTATTTGATGTGTGTGTGTGTGTATACTTCAATAGTGCTAGTGCATACCACAACAATGTGTGCACAACCTTAAATTCACATTCATGTTTAATAGAATAACACACATGTGTCTTAATGAATATAAATGTGTCTTAATTACATGTAGTTGAACTGTAACAGACTGTAGTGGACTCTGACTCTCTGTCAGAGAGTCATTGTACAGGCTGATGGCTGTTGGCACAAATGACTTCCTGTACCTCTCCTTGCCACACCGGAGCTAAAGAAGTCTCTGACTAAAACTTCTCTGCTGTTTGACCAGCAGCTGTGGAGAGGATGTGAGCTGTTCTCCATGATGTTCAGCAGTTTGTGCAGCATCCTTCTCTCTACCACCTGCTCTAAAGGTTTCAGAGAAGCCCCCAGCACAGAGCCAGCCTTCCTTATCAGTTTATTCAGTTTCTTAGTGTCGCTGGCTCTGATGCTGCTGCCCCAGCAGACGGCAGCAAAGAAAACTGCACTGGCTACAACAGGCTGATAAAAAATCTGCAACATCTTGTTGTACACATTATAGGACCCGAGCTTCCTCAGGAAGTATAGTCTACTCTGTCCCTTCCTGTACACAGCCTCTGCATTGCACTTCCAGTCCAGTCTGTTGTCCAGGTGAACTCCCAGGTATTTGTATCTCTCCAGCACCTCCACTTTCTCTCCCAGAATGGACACAGTGTCAAGGCTAGTTCTCTTCCTCTTAAAGTCTACAACCATCTCCTTGGTTTTGTTTACATTCAAGGTCAGGTGGTTGTTCCCACACCACATCACAAAACTGTTCACCAGACCTCTGTACTCTGTCTCCTCCCCACCGCTGATACACCCAACCACTGCAGAGTCATTTGAGGACTTCTGCAGGTGGCAGGACTCAGTACTGAAAGTCCGAGGTGTACAAGGTGAAGAGGAAAGGTGAAAGGACAGTCCCCTCAGGTGCTCCTGTGCTGCTGATCACCTGCTCAGACTCACATCCCTGCAGCCGTACAAACTTTAGCCTGTCTGTTAGTGATCCAGGAGGCTGTGGAGGAATCTACCTGCATCTTCAGGAGCTTCTCTCTCAGCAGGACAGGCTGGATGGTATTAAAGGCACTTTACCACATCTGAAGTGAAAGTGCTGACTGTACAGTTTTGTTAGAACATGAGGGCTGGGTGCTGCAGTAAGGTATTTATTCTGTAATATTCTTGCATTGGTCATGGTTATGCAGCATCTAAGTGGATTCATTGCATTCTCTGTGGGGTTCCCATGGTTGAGTGATGCTCACACTGATGCATCTTCTCAATACAATACACTAGATCACAACAATGGCGTGTAAACCATTCAGTCTGGGCAGCTGTAGGTACCAGATAATCTTTTGCTCCTTCTCTCTGCTATGCACAAACCCTGCTTTACCCGTGCATTAGTGTCACTGTATTTTACAGGTATTTTTTTTTGATTATCCATTTACTTTCAAATAAAAAAGTGCCTCTGTCCACAATTGAATTGCATTTATTTGTTATGTGAACTACTACTACTCTACTCTAGGAGATGAAGTAATGGGACCAGATTGTGTTTAAATTTGTATAATTCATAAATCATATCTTTCACCGTGGCGTGTCACCACATAGTGAGAAGGACTGGGTATTCCTGTTAATACCACATTGAAGCTAATACCATATATTTGGTGATAATTTGATTTTAAAATGACTATTTGCCACAAATTTCTTTATATAATCTTGTTGAATTACCAACAGTAGCCTTCTCCCAATACATCATCTCCCATCTTGTCAGTGTTTCACAATATGTGAATATGTGTGTCTGGTTGTCATGTAACGTGTAGGTTCCAAGATGGAGATAGGAGAGGCAGAGACAGGCAAGGGGGGGGTCGCAACATGACTGTCCTGGTATCTTCCAGCTTTGGATGAATAATTAAGTGCAGAATAGTCCTTATATGTTTAATTCAGATTAAATCTTGAGGAGGAACCACCAGTCCATAATATCGCACCACCTCCCTGACAAGAGAAACTAAGAATGAGTAGGAGGAAAACGAGCACAACAAAAGAGTGATTTAATGGACCATGAGAGAGGGAAGAATGTGGGGAGGTGGGTAGGACTGATGGAGGGAAAAGGGGAGGATGGGAGGAAATGAAACAAAAAAAGAATGGAAATGAGGTGGCTTTATGGAGAGCAAATAAGAAAATGAGGTATAGTAGATAGTTTGAGGCACAAGCAGAGAAATGTGCCAAGAGAAAAAACACATTCTTCAGCAGATTATCTCCAAAGCAGTTTATCAGTTAAAAAAATTAATGAACAGGGAAACCTATTCCCCTTTTTACACTGTCTTGGTTGTCATACTGAAGACTGTTGTTTTTGGTTGTTTATCCTATAAAGTAATGAATACAGATCTGAATATTTAAAAATTTGCAGATCTGAATAACTTCTATTGAAATGTTGTATAGACTTCAGAAGATGCTTTAGAAATCTCTGTCGCCTGTGTATGTGTGTGTGTGTGTGTGTGTGTGTGTGTGTGGTGTCTGCCATTTGTCATGTATGCAGATGTGGCAGCATCATCGGGGTCTTTGCCTGTTAAATGAAGATGAACGTTTTCCAGTCATCTGATCTAAGCATGTGGCTTCCTCTTACAGAACCCTCACACTGTGAAAGACGGCACCCCTCTTTCTGTTTTCTTTTACTATAGTTGTCTTTAATATATCAACACTACTCTCCTTCTTTCTGTCATTTGTTTTTTTTCCATTTGCTATTTTTGTCTGTGATTAATAGTAACAGATGCAAGTGCCCTATCTCTTGTCTGTTGATACCTGAGGTGAGGCATCTGTGTAGCAGCAGAGAGATGTCAGTGCATTCAGCATTTAAACATAGTTTGAGCTACAGTGTTAATCAAGCTACAACTATATACAGGCACAGTTACGTTTCATACAGTAGAGCAACATAATCAAAAGTGTACATGTACAACAGATCGATGTGTTTATGAAAGGAGTAAAAAAAAAACAACAAAACACTGAAGCTGTTTGCCCACTGTAAATACTCAGGAGCACCTTTGCTTGTCAGGATGATGAAAATAGATGGAGAGGAAGCTGTCTGTTTACCTTTGTGGACACTTATTGATGACTCTTCAAGAATGTGGAGATTAATTTAACAACCTTGTATTGTCATAGAGATTCTATTGCTTAGCCTTCATGTTGTTGCGCCTGTATAACAGGCTGTGTGTATTCGCAGGGTCACCTTGGGGGTGTGATTAGAGCAAAGGGAAGAGGAAGCAAGAAACAGAGACTCAGAGGCAGGCTAAGACAGTGGGGGTGGGGACTAGCGTGCCGGTGGGAGGTTGCAAGATAAGTGGATGAAAGTGCAGTGCACAAAGATTATCAGTGGAAGAAGACAGTGAAGCCTGGAGGCAGAGAGGAGAATAGAAACAATAGTGAACTATATAACTATAACTGTCATGCAAATAACGTTTTTCCTGTCTATCTATCTATCTATCTATCTATCTATCTATCTATCTATCTATCTATCTATCTATCTATCTATCTATCTATCTATCTATCTATCTATCTATCTATCTATCTATCTATTATATAGCTCGACCCTTTAGATTCACAATGCACATGCAACAACAATTAGACACGTCCATTCAACAGGTGGCTAACCTAGCTGTTAATATGTAATATAGTGAAGGCAGTGGATTCTAGCAAACAAAAACCAGCCACTGGCCACGCTTTTCACACACACAACCCCCACACTGCTCTCACTTAACACAGAGGAGCACATGAAATTGCACATTGCGCCAACTCATTGATGTCCTCAGTCGATACCTTTGCATCCCATTGCAGTCCTATTTCACTCCAGGAAAGACCTTTTTGATTACAAAGACATGTGACCACCACACACACACATGCACATAGATGATTTCCTTATTAATAATTGCATTTGCAATGTGTAACACAGGGTACAGGTGTTAAGATGAGGACCCACTCTTCATTTCTCTCTCAGGAAGGAACCCACATGTAATCAGCATATGGTGTATAAATGATAAATGAACCAGCATAATAGATACTAGAAGTTATCAATGCCAAATGAATTGCTTATGTTCATTTTCAGTAAGTTGTGTGAAAAGAGAGATACAGAGAATAAGAGGGGGTTTAGCCTACACCGCTGCAACTCTGCCCAAGGGAAAGCAGCAGCAGCAGCAGCAGCAGCAGCAGCAACAGCAGCAACAGCAGCAACAGCAGCAGAAAAGCCTGCAGATTCCCAGAGCTCCATGAAATAAAGCCATTTAGACGAGGGAGATGGGCTGCAGGGAATAGAGGGAGGTGGGAGGAGATAGATGGGTGGATGGAAGGATTAGAGGAACGGCTCATTAGGCATTCCGAACACGCATTCTCACATACATGCCTCCCACAAGGTGCCCTTCATACATTCACACATATGAGCATGTTTTACTGCATACTGCACATGTTACCATATGACAAAAAAATCCACAAAAGCTTTTCAGTTTTACCTCTTCATCGCACTGTTAGTTCTCTAAATCAAAAAATAAAAATGCAGCTAAAAGATTTGCCAGAATAAAATATTTTCATTAAACCATTATCCAAAATGTGTAGACGCAACAAAAGAAAAAGAACAAAGAAGTGTTTGGTGATCGAGAGCAGCAGCATTAGTTGATATTTATTTGATCTCCCTCTTTGTCATGTTTTTACTCGCACTCTCCTGAGTTGCTTGCTCAGCAAATCCAATAATTTCCTCACTACAGTGAACAAGCTGTATGTGAGATTTTTGTGGTGGCCCCTGAAGGAGAGAGAATAGAGAAGAGAGAGGAGAACATATTATATCAGAGTAAAACCTCTCCTCCTCATTCCTCTCTTCTCTCCTTCCCCCTCTGAGCACCTTGGCAGCAGTGCTTTAAGTGAAATAGTTTAATCCAGCAAATGAGAGCAGTTTCACTTGGGATGTATCCACAGTCTTTATACTACTGTCTAAGCCTTGTTACATTAATTCAAACAACAACAGAATGACTCAACACTAAAGTCACTTTCAGATATTTTGACTTGTGTAGAACTAATGCACCTTTCTCTCGCTTTCTCTCTCGTTATCTCACTTTCTGTCTTGTTCTCACTTTGTCTTTCAGATAACGGTTTTTCGGATGGGGTCAGAGGGTCATCAGGACATTGACCTCGCCATCCTTACTGCATTACTCAAAGGTTGGTGTGTGCATTTGTGCGTGCTTGTGGAACAGTGTGCACTGCCTTGTAGCCTTGAGGTCACTGCCAGGCATGTTGTTATGTGGAAGTGTATGTACATTAAAAGATAATGATATAATTTCAGACATCACTCCAAATATGTTTTTACTTACAGTTCATAGCTGAAAAATTAAACATAGACATAGTGGGCTTATTGTTTTAGCTCAAATAATTATTTAGTCCTCATATCTCTGCACTTCCAAAATAAGTAATAGTTTTCAGTGTACATAACCAACAGTAAAAGCATAACATGTTGTTTATGACTTGAGGAGCTTGACAGACAGAGTTCATTAGGTCTGGATGGGGTAGCCATTTTCCCCTGTGTCCATTGTTTGTGCTGAGCTAACTGACTGCTGGGTCTAGCTGCATATTTATTGGACACCCAACCCAGCCTACCTCTTCACATGTAAATGTATTTCTCTGAATATCTAACTATGCCTTTAAATGTGGGGATGTTGTGGCTTTATTGGCAGATTAGCTACACTAATACATTTGTTCCAGAAAAGCTTGCTGTGAGTTCAGTTGCCAACTTTGCAAGCTATTAATGTGATATGAAAGCAACACCTGCAGAATAATCAATTAACATGAATGCAGCTGCTCATTAACTCTCTGTCCAGAGACAAATACAGTAATTAATGAACAACACTTAGCCACCAATGAATTATGGAAAGTGCCATCTATTTTCTGTCATCTCTTTTGAAGTATTAATTTTAGTTTAATTTGTATTTATAAAATGAATGCTTGTGAGATCAATAATGAAAGAGGGACCGATGTCCTAACCATAAACTGCTCTGCACCATGGGGCTTTTTCTTCCCACAACTCCTTAAGTACTTACATTGACTCCAGCTGTAAAGTCTAAGTTTCTGATCTTTGCATTATGAAGCTGTATTGTTAACTATCATTTCAGGTGTAACATATACCCTACGCACTATAGAAGCAGTCATTTAAAAGCTCCTATGCATGTTGGTTCCGCCTTGATATGTCACACTGCAACACATGCAGGATAATCAATCAGCATAACAACAACACAGACTATTAACAAAGGTAAATAGCGTACAGTTAATTGTGATCATAATTAACATTTGCTATGATTTTACTAATATGTGCATTTAATTGGATCATATTGGGCTCAACTAAACACTATATCACTGTTCATCCCATGCCCATGCCACCTCACACACACACAGGAGTCATGCATCTATACTTTCAAGTGGTTGTTCAGTAGCTTGTATTGATCATGGCTGCTCTTTCCTCTTTAAGGAATATGATGTTAACATAGTTCACACACACACACTGTATGGACATGTGAACAGACAAGTCGTGCATGTGTACAAAGTAACAGTGAGTCCTGTGGGGCTGCTTAGCAGTTCATGGAATTTGATCGACTTTCTCAGAAATTGTTCCTCAGAGAAACATTGCCTTCCACAGAGAGTGATGATGAGACTAAACTACGAGATGGCAAGTGAAAAAGAAACACATTTTACATAATTTATGTGTAGCAGTGAAGAGACAAGTTTTCTTTGGACTATGCATCACTCCCTGACTTGTGCTGTACTTTTTATGTCTCAAATCTTCTATTGGCTTATTCTGTTGATAAAGCCATCACCTTTCAACCCATTTTTCCAACCCCTGAAAACAAAGAAACAAAGAAAACAAAGTAAGACAAAGAAATTAAAAAGGAAGTGAAAACATATGAACATTAAGAAAAGGGGCTAAAAAGCTTTATAGTAAAAGTATGATGGTCATTTTAGATGCAAGTCTCATTTTGCAGCAGCAGAGTGAATGAAACGCGTTAAGGCTTTTAGCGTAAAATGAAATCAGTTGCACCCTGCCCGAGAGCTTTTTTAAAACACTGGATTAGAGTCCTTTGCTGAAGAATTAAGCTACTGCCTGAAGCTCAACAAAGCAGGGCACAGTCAGAAATACTCAGTGAGGGGAGAACAGAGCAAGAACAGGAAATGGAGTGGAGGAGTAGTCAGAGTAGGAACCTTCATGGGAGAATTGGAGAGAGATTTGAGGAAGTGGGAATGAGTAGAGAAGGGGGGAAACTGCAGCTACATGCTGTAATAGAGAGTAAGAGAGAGTTTGGAGTGATTGATAATCTACTGTCAGAGGTAGTCAATATCCTGAGGATAGTGCCCATAAAGTTCACTGGCTGCAGTTCAACCTCCATGTAAGCAGACACGGTGAAACCTCAGGTCTTTGATAAAGTGAGGCCACCCTACTTTTTAATACACGTATATCTCCTCTAAAGCGCTTATTAGTGGGCTGTACATCTTATTAACAGGGTTCTGTCTGAACTCACACCATTAAGCTTTGGTAATGCTGTGCAGGCCTTTAAGTCACTGTGTAAAGTGATAATACTGGAGTGCCTATTAAATTTTACACAGCACTGTCTACACACAAGGGATTATAATTATTCTTTTTATTGTGTTGGTTTTCTCTAAAGGCTGAGATGATGGTTTTGTTCATCTTTCTCATTTTGGTTAGCTCCTCCCAGTGCACAGGTAAATTTTTAATGCAAACAGCAGACTGGTTTTCTGTTAGATCCCACTCGTCAACAGTCATTAAAGTGTGCCACAAAAGATCAGCTACAATAATCTCTCACAGGCTAGAGTTACACTGAAGCTGCAGCAGTTATTAATATTGAGGTTTATTATAAATTTACATGTCCATTATCTGCAGCTTCCAAATTCTGTCCTGTTATTCTTTTACTTTCCAACAGATAATGTATCACTGTCATCGAAATTCCTGCCGGGAGACTTTCCAGAAATCAGTTTAAAAATCCCTGTACTATATGTTTTACACACAAGACATGTTCTAGATTCACTGTCTATCACTTTCTGTTACTATGATTATCTCGTATTTTCATTGCAAATAAATGTCCATTAAGTGTCCTTAGAAACCAAGGAAGGAGGACAAGGAAGTTGTGCTAAACGGCAAGTTTTGTTATAAAAAGCTCCCAGATAGAGGTTTGGGTTAAATCTAACCTGCGTGGACAAGTTTGAAATACTATGTTTGGCAAACACATGTTTTTATGTTTACGGAGATGCTAGTAGGAGTAGAACAGGAATTCCAAAAAAGAGGTTCATGGACATGCTGAAGGAGGACATGTGAGAGTTTGGCATGACAGAGGAAGACAACATATAAATGGGAGAAGAGAAGACATTAACTCCCTCCTGGGGAACAACACTAACCCACTGCTTCAGGTGTGCTGATGAAACCTGGGTTGAGCGGAAGATCCAGGAGGTACAGGTTTTCACAGATCACATAAACGCAGTGAACATCAACATCAAGTTCACCAGGGAAGACACCCAAGACAACCAGGTTTTCCTGAACTGTGCAGTTATCATAGGGATGGATGGTAGATTAGAAATAGAAATTCATAGGAAACCCACCCACACTGATTAGTACCTTTCTGTTTGACTCCCACCATCCACCAAGCCAAGAAGATGGAAGAAAGGCATCAGATAACGGCCCTCAAGGCCTGTGGATACACAAAGTGGGAATTCAACACAGCAGCATTTAGTAAAGGGATAGCAGAAGAATCCACGACTCAGGGTCAACGAAAAAATCAGGTTTTCCTTAAATGGCAGGTGTGTCTAAGAAACTTAAAAGGATTTTTGTAATGTGCACGGCCCTATGCAGCGAAGAGTGTTCAGAGCTATACATCGGAGAAGTTGACCCACTGTGGCGACTCCTAAACAGAGCAGCCGAAAGAAGAAGTTGGCAAAGATGCTAATGCTTAAACAGGATGAACAAGCCATGTTCAGAGTACAGACGGAGAAGTTTTGTCAACAACACAACAATAGAAAACCAAACCAAAATGCAAAATGATCTCCACAGACTGCAGGCTGGGGCCTTCACATCATAATTCAGGTCATTACAGGTGACCCGTCATGCAAGTTACCTCCAAAGGGAAACATTGTTACAAGAATAGATTAACTTATGACACTGAAAAAAACATACTGTAGTATTTAAAATCAAGATTAATCACTGCCTGTGACTGTGATTTAATTCATTGACAGCTCTATAATAAATTTAGGCTAAAGGGTTCATGTTGTAGCTCACTTTATGTTGAACCTAAGAAAAGGGAGACAGAAAAGCTGTCAAAGTGACAAGGCCGATAGCTTTTTTTTAACTGAAGTTAACCAAGGCTAATTATCAGTGTGCCATGGAGTCTTGTAAAAAGCATGCCTTTTTGCTTGCCTCTATTTTCACCAGAGCTAAGATCTGTCCACAACACTGCTATTTGATCATTTGTTTTTAGTTATAATGTATTTATCTTTTTTCCTTGGTGTTGTATGCAGTGTAATTCCTCTTCTTCTACTACTTATTCTGTTACAGAGACATTGACGTTACTAGAATACCAGAGTACAGAAAATCTAAGGAACAAAGTCCACATTTTTTGCAGGGATGAGATGGAAAATTAATGGAGTCATTAAATGACAAAGACGTTGTTCTCAAAAGCAAAAACACATTGTTCTCTACAGACACATAACAGACACATCCACACGCACACAGCAGAAAGGACAACACAGGTGACCAGTAGAACAAAGATAGACTAAGCCTGAGGTTAGGTGAATCCCTTGCAGTCCACAAAAGAAACTCTCAAACCCGACACTTTAATAAAGGAGCTAGCTTCTCTTAGTCGGCAGAAATGGTTCCTCAGATCTGCAACATTAGATCTGGAGGTGTGCAGTCCCACTGCAGTGCGGCACAAACCAAATTAAAGCTAGCAAAAGCTCCAAATCAATAAATAAACAGATTTTGACTGCAAAATTGGAGACGCTACAACACGATTACCATCATACTGTACATCTCACACTCTGTTTCAATACTGTGTAACATAGCAGACACACCGGCTGGGCCCCTAGAGGCAGAGTAAGCCACCAATCGTAGCGTCGGTGGCACGATTCCCTGCTCTTCCTATCATTATGTTGAAGTGTCTTTAGCAGTGCTGACTAGCTGACCAGCTTGGCTGCTGTGCCATTGGTGTGTGAATGTTTGTGTGACTGTGCATGAATGAGGAGCTTTTAAGTGCAGACCATTTAGCATTTTTCATACGTGCATCTCTCAGTTAAGACTGATTTTCATCTTAGGTAGTGTAATGAGAATATAGAGCATATAAAGAGAATATAAAGCACTAAAAAACAAATCAATACTAAATCAAGTAAATATCCAAACACTATTTAAGTTTAGATCATTGACTGTATCAGTTTTTAATAGAACTGACACTGTCCATTAATTCACTCTTACCCTCTCTCAGGTGCCAACGCTTCCGCTCCTGACCAGTTGAGTTTGGCTCTGGCGTGGAACAGAGTGGACATTGCCCGCAGTCAGATCTTTATCTATGGACAGCAGTGGCCTGTAAGAACCTTAAACCATGTAAAACATACAGCATCAGCTATATTGACTGTGTTCTCTGGGATTCTGTTTTTGTTATTATCACAAGGCATTGTTTATCACAGATTCACTCTGGAATTGAACAGTGCCTGGAGTTTTTTTAACTGTCTTCAGCTCATATTGTTAATATTAAATGATAAAGCTTACAAGAAATGCATCTCAAAGTGTTTCACACAAAATAAATTAACCTAAAAGAAAGAGGTGATACTTTCAGTCCTAAAAGGCAATTTGGATACAGAAAGAATACTCAGGGTAAGTCATGGGTGAACAGTTCAGAAAATGGTTGCATATAATAATCACAGACTCTGTGAACATAATCTGAAAGTATGCTTTCACTGCAGTTTTCAGCTGCATATTTTAAAGCCGTCAAGTATTTAAAATGTCTAACCATTTTAATTGAGATCATGTACTCTGCTAAAGAGGTAGGTATAACAGAGAAAACATGAGAAGAAACATAAATGAGTAAGAACATAGATACTCTGTACCAACCATGGAGCATAAAACACTGTAGCAGCTCTCTAGAGTCGACTGAAAAATCATGTAAGTGTTGAATTCACCCATTATAATAAACCTGTATAGTCTATAGTATGGACATGTGTATGGGTGCGTTTCGCCATTATATTTATTCTTCATCTCATGTGCCTTAGGTTGGGTCCCTGGAGCAGGCTATGCTAGATGCCTTAGTTCTGGACAGAGTTGACTTTGTCAAGCTGCTGATTGAAAATGGAGTCAGTATGCACCGTTTCCTCACGCTTTCCAGACTGGAGGAGCTCTACAACACGGTAAGAAAATGCACATAAATTGATCATAAATTAAAATTGTATTTGCAGGGTGCAAGGGAGCAGACTTCTTTGGCAAATAGTTTCAGTAGTTGGTTTCACAGGACAATGTTGAAATTGAAAGTTTACTTGCTTAGTTTACTACTGATCCCTCCCAGAGGGTGAGAGTAGGGTCCCGCATTTCCTCAGCCCTCAGCCTCAGCACTGGCTCCCACCATGGCTGTGTACTGAGCCTCCAACTCTACACCTTGTACACACATGACTGCACCCCTGCCCACTCCAGCAACAGAATAATCAAGTTTGCTGATGTCACCACAGTGGGGCTCATCTCCGCGGGGGAATGAGTCTGCATACCAAAATGAGGTTAGGGTCTAGGTCTAGGGCACCAAGACTAGCAGGAACAAAACTGACACCCAGCCTCTGTATATCAGTGAGGAGCGAGTTTCAAAATTCCAGGTTTCTTGCCTTGCACAGAGAGGAATTGGGGGCATCAACACTACTGCTGCCATCAAGAAGGCACTGCAGAGACAGCACTTCCTGCAGTTTATTTCCTTGTATGTACAGGAACTCCATCCTGTACGGTGATAAAACAGCTGGTCCGCATCTGAGTAAACAGATGTCGTGCTGGACAGCATTCACTTACACAGCGTGTTGAACCACCAGTCAGCAGCACCGTGCCAGCACGCTCTGTGCCGGCACACGTGTGATGGCGCAGGGAGCAGAACACTGTGTGACCTTCAAGTCAGCCGTCTGGTGAAATTAAACCACATTAAAACTGCAATTAAACACCAAACGCAAGGAAAAGGAGATGAATTATGACCTCTCTGACTTTCGATAGAAAAGTACTTCAGACAGTCGTCACCATGGCCCAGAAGATTGTCAGCTGCCCTCTTTGGAAGATCTATACAGTTCCCGCTGCCTCAGGAAAGCCCTGAACGTTGTCTCTTTGAACTACTGTCCTCTGGCAGATAGTTTAGGACAATGAAACAGATTAAAGTACAGTTTTTATGCCAAGACCATAACTGCATTAAACAGTGTTAAACCTTGATTATTGATGCAGTATATACTGTTACCTACAGAATGTATACATTGTTTATGTTTTTTTAATTTGCACTTTGAGGGTTTGCATTCACTTTTGTTGTACAGTAACAATATAGACCTTGTGTTCTATTGTACTGTAATTCACTCAGTGATGATAATAATCTGTTGTGTTTGATTTCAACAGAGACATGGACCATCCAACACATTGTACCACCTTGTCAGAGATGTCAAGAAGGTATGAGCATCACTGCTGTCCCTTTAGCTTGGTGGCTGTCCTGGTACACAGTATGGGAATGTTGGCTGGAATATGTGTATATTAAAGAAGACATGTTTGACGACATAGAGTTTCAGTTGCTTTTTTGCAGTGTTTGCTGTTACTCTGTTTCCATCAATTTGTGTTTACATTTTAGTAGCCGTAGTTGGTGGTAACTGCAAATACAGGCCAGCTTTTCTCTTTCAGCTGGACTTGGGGCTGCAGTGGCTGTGTAGAGCTATGCACGACTCTCATCCTTCTCACAACTGTTTTATTCTGTTCTTTCTTTAAGGCGCACACTGCCATGTTAAACAAACACTACATGTATTAAACCTTGTTTTATCCACAGAGCTTGAGCAAATTGAGGCCACAGTGGAACTGCTGTGAGCCTATTAAAGAAGAACTGCATAAACCCACAAATCATGTTTGTATTTGTATTATTATCACCATTACTTGGTGTGGTTCTTTTTAATTTGGAGATGTTCCTTGAACAGTAACAATGTGCAGTCCCTTGCATGAAAACCACTTTTATGGTTGCATCAGGACTGAACTATTTTCTATGTTTAGATGATGAAATAGTGTAATCGTCTCTCTCAGTGGGCTCCAAACAATTCACCGTTGGAGTCCTCATATTTTGCTGGGCTATATTAGTTTTTACACCTTGATGATTACTGGTGAAAAAACACAGCAGCCTAGAGTTTTGCATTAAACAAATCTGCACACCAATTAGGAGTGATCCCACTGTTGTGAGATGACGGAGAGGTCAGAGGTGTTCATTAATTGAAGTGTTACTGATTGCATTAATGCTGCACACTCCTCTGGGAATCACTGGAAAGGTTCTGTGTTGTAATCATCCCTCCTTTATTCTCTCTCTCTTAAACACATATGCAATTTCAAGTTCGGGCAGAGAAAATATGCAGTTTACAATACATGACATCTCACATGCAGTCACACTGTAGTGCATGGCATAACATAGCTGTCTTTTTTTGCAGAGCTGTGTGTAATTGTCACAGTGTTGCTGAATGTTTGTTTGCAACTGTCGTATTATAGTATGACGCTCATCTCTGTCTCTAGGTTAAGTAACCATGTTGTCGCTGCTTCTTTTTTCTTATTCTCTCTGTAGATTATTGCCCCTGGCTGTTCACATTTCTTATTTTGAGTCAGATGCAGGTGTTGTGCTAATAACAGCTGTAAGGGCTGTTGAAGGTTGCCCTCAGGTTTAATCTGGTCCATTCATTAGACAAGTGAAAGCTGAGTGTGAAAGCACAGAATCACAGAGATTGGCTTGTGGACTACAGCTGCCAAAGCAGAAATTGGTTTTCCTGAAGAGTAAATGAACAATGCAGTTTTGTGGCCAAAGGTTAGTGACAATAGTAGTTGACCCTTTAGCCGCACACACTGCACAAGGAAGGGTTGGGAGAAGGTCAGAGTCTACAGTTATACTTGCAAATTGTCAGTGGTAAGTGAAAATACAGTATGAGCCAGAATATTTGGGTTTGTACTATAGAACCTAAGCTCATCTTTTTACCAAAAGATGGCACCTAAACAAAGGCACCCCATTTGTTTACTCAGTTAGTTAATGCCTGGGCTGTATGAGCTCTATGGACTGTGTGGAGGAAGGAAGGAGAAAAAGTTCTTCAGTAGAGCAGTTTTCTTATTGGTAAATTAGCCAGAACTCAGAGTAACTACCCCGGAGGATTAAAAACTGCAGCAGTCTGTGCACTTACAGTCTGTACACACAACATATAAACAAACAGTTATTAGCTTTAGCTGCACAACCACAGGGATTAAGAGAGGGCTCTGCTGACCACCAGGGAGGTGAAGATCTGTGTGCTCACTTTGAACTATAGATGTATGAAAAGACAAGCAGTATGTCTGACTCTCTTTGCTTCAAAGTTTGTAGTCAGCCTACAGGGGTTTGGCAGCAGTGTTGCCAGTAAAATTGAATCTTTGGATATGAAGTTAAGCTAGGAATGAGTAGTACAAAGAGGATTGTAGGATCTCACATCTGATTACAGAGAACATGTGCACTACAGTAATCTTATGCAAGATAATTGGTGTAGCTCAGAGGAACAGTCAGAGTCTAGATAATGACAGAATCTTGGTCAGATGTTGAGTGTTGACATGGTTATAGTTCTCACACGAAAGAACTTGTATTCCAATAATGATTCCCCCCTCCAGCTTTAATAGCTGTCTATCTCTTTTTCATAATATTGCTCTTCTGGGCTGGTGATTCATTACCACTTCCTCTCTCTTTTCCTCTCAACAACATCATTGAACCTCACTGAGGAGGTCTTATTATTTTCCTAAATGAAAAGATTAACCACTAAAGTAATATATATTTTTTACATCCTTTGTAATTATCCTCAGAGAATATTTACAAACGGTACCTGAGTTTGCATGTGCTCCTCCTTTCCTGTTTCCAGAGGTTACACCTTTGAGCTTTAGAAATGTTCTTAAAAGCCTTCAGGTGTAATAACATAGCTTCAGGTTTTATAGTTTCAATATTGGGGAACTACCATTGCACATTCAAAAAGATCCACAGAATGCAAAACGGACAAATAACACTTGATTAAAGAGACTGGAAGAGAGATCAGAGTCTGTGTTTCTAATTTCCCCTGCTTATCGTGTGGTTTACTTACTGACATTGTGTGTTTTTTCCAAGCGAGAATATCCAGGGTTCAGTTGGATCTACTTCAAGGTGAATGTAATAATCACGTTTTCTGTCATAGCCATTGATATGGATATATGAAGTCAGTGTGAATGACTTTGTGATTTGTAATGTAATCTTTGTCCCTCTTGTTTTCCTTCCTTTATTAGTCACTTGGCATGCCCTGTTGTTATTAACGTTATCTGGTTTTCTAGGGAAATCTGCCCCCGGACTACCGCATCAGTCTCATCGACATTGGACTGGTCATTGAATACCTCATGGGTGGGGCTTATCGGTGTAATTACACCAGGAAGAGATTCAGAACTCTATACCACAACCTCTTTGGACCCAAGAGAGTGAGTGATTATTAATTAATTATTAATGAATTATCATTAATCTCATCCGTTATTGTTTTTGGAAGGAAATGCACATAATGTTGTGATAACATTAGCCCTGTAAAGTTGGATAATATGGGCAATTTGTGAGATAAGATGTGACAAACGTTAGCAATCTACTGATGTTTATGTTGTACACCCAGATAAGTGAATAAATGCTACTAGTACTTATATTTATATTGTCAGTAAAACCAGGTTGTCTTTAATGGGATGGCATATAGGTCTACATATATTAGCCTGAATGTCCATATGTTAGTGTTGAAATAATATTTAGAAAAGCTCAACTGTGGAGTTATCATCAGAACCATCTGATCTTATGCAGTCATGATGCTGTTCATCAGCAGAGGTCAAACAGAAGAGTCCTCCTCTCATTATTTTTATTTCCGCATCTAGTAGAGTGGCAGCACAGGCTGTTATTATCTGGACACAAAAACCATCCATCTATGGCAGTGGCTCTTCATCACATAACCCCAAAAACCTAAACACTTGATTCAAACCACTATAGAAACCCATTTCACTGATTAGCACACTTGTAACCACAGTGGAAAAACGGATCCCTAAATTGTCTGGTACTGTTTCTTGAATGTGTGTTTTGCACACATTAAATGATATTTACTTACATGTTTCGTTGCATAAATTATATTTCTTCTTGCTGATGCACCTTGTTTGTCATTGTGTGCTCGTGAGTGTTCATGTGCTTATTTATCTCATTGTATGTCTGCCATGACAGCAACAAAGCAGCTGGAAAGACGCAGATAAAGCGAAAGCAAAGAAACGGGACAGAGACCGAGCACAGAGGCAGGGAGGAAGAGAGAGAGACTCAGTTCCAGTTTAACTGTGATTTTCTAGATGAAATGAAATGAACACGTGCACACATGCACACACACAAACACATGTTAAGTAAGAACAAAGCCTTGAAATAGATGCAGATATAAAACCCCCCCACAGGAGACTAGGGCTATTTTTACCAGCAGAGACGATGGTTCATGAATGCATAATTCATACATGCCCTGCTTTAATACAGATACACAGTACTGTACAGAATACACAAATACTTTCTGCTTGAATACTTGCAACTGTAAGAGATTGTTGCTGTGTGTACAGTTTACTGTCAGTCACAACAGCATCAAATGCTGTACAGAATTGAGTGAATCTGTCTGTTTGTCAGTCTGTGCTGGGTTGTGTTTTTCTATAAAGTACATTCAACAAGGTCTTGTTCTGTTTGTTTCTGTTTCTGTTTCTTTTCTAGCCCAAAGCCCTGAAACTGCTGGGGATGGAGGTAAGTGTGGGCTGTTTTTGGGTTATCCTTTTACTATTCCTGTCCTTTATATAAAGCGTTGTCACTTGTAACGTGTGTACAGTGAGTCTTCAGAATAATCTTAGGAAAATAATTGTTGCCTGTGTCCTGTGTGTCTCTTTGAAAATAAGACCTTGAGCCGTATTTCCTTTATTTTGTTGGAAACATTGCAAAGGAAGATTTCAGATGTCATATTTCACACTACCTGGTACATAATTCCTTTTACTTTACATTTTCTTCAGATTTGTGAAAAAGGAAGAAGCTTAATCACATTGAGTCCAATGGCCCCTAACACTTTAAATGTATATATGTCTGATGATACACAAACATGGAAAGGTAATGAGTGACCCAACAGTATTACATAATACATGGTTTGTGCACACACATATATCCATGTGGTATGTATCTCCCTTATAACTTTTATCACAGCATGTTTCCTCAGAGGTATTTTTATCTGAACACTGTGGCTGTTCGTTCCTTTGAACATGTGTCTGTTTGAAATCCATTTCCCTGTCAATGTGTTCTCTCTTCCGACTGTTCAATTTTGCCTTATTATGCCTTTAACATTGTTAATTTTCAATTTACAGTCCAGCTTTCTGGGTGCCACCTGTAATTGCCCTTTAGAACTCAAGCACTTTAATATGTTCCTGTTGTATTGAAACTATGATAATGATTATTTACCAGAAAAATCACCTGAAAAATATTTACATTATGAAGTTGATGCTGTCTTTCCAACCACCTCACTTGTTGTGGATGTCCACCAGGATGACATGCCAATCCGCAGAGGCCGCCAGAAGACTACACGTAAACGAGAAGAGGAAGTGGACATTGATTTGGATGATCCAGAAATTAACCACTTCCCGTTCCCCTTCCATGAGCTGATGGTTTGGGCTGTGCTTATGAAACGTCAAAAGATGGCACTGTTCTTTTGGCAGCATGGCGAAGAGGCCATGGCCAAAGCCTTGGTAGCTTGTAAGCTTTGTAAAGCCATGGCACACGAAGCTTCCGAGAACGACATGGTGGATGACATCTCTCAGGAGCTAAATCACAACTCCAGGTGGGCGACATAATGATCCTCATAGTTTCATAGTTTCAGTCACTGTCATTTTGCAGTATTCAGCAGGATTTGGAAACATTTCTGCACTAAATGATTAATGCAACGTTGAGTAGGGAGTACAAATGGGCACGTTTACTTCCACAATCCAGCACATCCAGCTGTAAACTACATACACAAATACACTAACATTGCTTCTTCCCTGCAGACTGACTTGATTTAGGCTACCTCAGGCTCCCATGGGGGATAAGTGACATACATACAGAAATCTAATAGCATGCATGCATGTTGGATCGTTACTTACGGATATGCATCACCTAGAGATGAAAATGCTGAATATGGAAATAAGTGTTAATTAGAAGTAAAGATTATCAGATACAACAAGTCCAGGCACATGAACCCAGTCACTCCCCAACACACACACACACACACACACACACACACACACAAACACAGTGATTCAAAAAGGATGGCTTTAGAGAGCTCATTTAACTAAACACATTTTTATTTCATACATAATTTGTGCTTGTGGTGTTTGCAAATGTTTTTATGTGTGTGCATTTGTATAAAGTACGTACAGTGCTTATATTTTGGAAGTAGTTTTTACTTTTCAAGGCACTTGAAACTAAGCTGTACAAGTACATTGAAATATTCTTCTTTTACATGTAGTAGTTCATTTGTCATAAGTCAATTGAAAAACACCCCACAGAGGTTAAAACGTATCATGTGACACTGCTAAACTGTGTACGTGCGTGTGTGTGTGTGTGTGTGTGTGTGTGTGTGTGTGTGTGTGTGTGTGTGTTTCTGTGACATTGTGATGCCTTGTTTCTTTAAATTCTCCAAACCCAGGCTGTGTGAGTTCTTTCATATAAACATTAAACTACA
>OMLM01020157.1:45292-56903 GCA_900302695.1 Helostoma temminkii | reverse complement strand
CACACACACACACACACACACACACACACACACACACACAAACACAGTGATTCAAAAAGGATGGCTTTAGAGAGCTCATTTAACTAAACACATTTTTATTTCATACATAATTTGTGCTTGTGGTGTTTGCAAATGTTTTTATGTGTGTGCGTGTGTGTGTGTGTGTGTGTGTGTGTGTGTGTGTTTCTGTGACATTGTGATGCCTTGTTTCTTTAAATTCTCCAAACCCAGGCTGTGTGAGTTCTTTCATATAAACATTAAACTACACAGGATTGATTGCTTCCAGTGTAGGGTGAAATATTGGGCTGTGTATTTCTGAGAGTGTGTGCATGTATTTCTGTGCAGAAGAATGTGTCTAACAATAGGGGGAATATATTTATGTTTTTATTGTCTTGAAGGGAAGATATTAAAATGCTGGAACAAGGCTGGTGCTATGTTTGTTTGCAGTTTTCGGTATTTGATAGCGTGATGTGTGAATGGATGTGTGTGTGTTGACTATATTTCAGTCTCACATTTCCACAGTTTTCTCACATTTTATACAAAAATTTCATATTAGTTTCAAAAATTATGCATTTGTGGTAACATCTCTTGTACTACAAGCATTCAACACCTCTCCACGTTCTACCAGTGAGAATTTTGGCCATCTTTTTGTGTGCATCTGCTAAAGCTATTAAAGATATTAAATATGCATGTCATGCAAGGCCTTGAGTGTGTTTGTGTGCTGTTTTAATATGCAATATGTGTGGGTGTCTGTGTCTGTACCATATTTTTCTCATACTGTGGGGACCAAAACTTGATAATGCACTCTCATTGCTACTTACTCTGAGGAAATCATTGAACTTTAGAGTGATGACTTGGTTTAAATTTAGGGGAAGTTTGGGGAAAGGGTTTGCTTATGTAGTGAATATGGTTAAGGTTTGGGTAAGCCTTCTGAAAAATAATATAAGTTAAAACCCACAAAGTTATAAAGACAAATGTGTGTAGGCTAAGTTTTTGTATGCAAGTCCTATCCCGTTCGCGGTTTGGGCAGGTGGTCAGAGATTCTTTGACCAGTTTAATTACATTTGCGCATGTTTGGACAAAGTGTATTACTGTCTCTCTTCATGCCTCCATGTGTCTGTATATGTCTTCCATATAATTTTCCAGAGAGTTTGGCCAGCTGGCAGTGGAACTCCTAGACCAGTCCTATAAACAGGACGAGCAGATGGCCATGAAGCTGCTGACTTACGAGCTGAAGAACTGGAGCAATGCCACCTGCCTGCAGCTGGCTGTAGCAGCCAAACACAGAGATTTCATCGCTCACACCTGCAGTCAGATGCTGCTGACCGACATGTGGATGGGACGCCTGCGCATGCGCAAGAACTCAGGCCTGAAGGTAACAGAAGTGGGCCAGATGTCTGGGATAACCTGTGAATAAAGACGAGTATACATCCATTAAATGAAATGTCTGCACTTCACAACTTCACAGTGACTTCACACATTGGTGTTAAAGAAATGAAATGCTTGAATTCCTTCATGCGGCCTGAGAAAGGTTGAGCAGGAAATATAACGAGAAACCTTCTCTTTTAAGACACTGTCATAAATGTGGTCATCGATGACTTAAATACAGTACATTGCAATTACAGTACAATACAACTAGCTGGTGGAAATCTGTGGCTGTTAAGACAGAGACTAAAACTGTTGCTGATTACCTTTCTGTAGAAAATTATTTTGTGTATATGAAGTGATTTTACTCCCACTGGAGACACTGATACCTAGCTCAGCTGGTCAAGGTCACTTGTCATTGTGAGGAGGAGGATCAGCCAGAGAAAAGAGGTTTATTGGACAATAATACGTTGGGGAAACATTAGGAGAAGTGTCTGAGTGAAGAGGCCCTCCTGGTTGAACTTCTTCCACAGCTTCATTAGTATAAGCCCACAAAGCCTTCTATTAAGCCAGAGGGTACAAATGAACTGACCTTAATTACTAAAAAGAACCTTTGATGGTGTCCCACACATTTTATGTTGAGCCTCATGAGGTGAACATCCTTTTGAGTTGAGGCGAGAGGTTTCAGTTAAGACTGGTGGTTGAGTTTTGAGCAATATTTGCTCATGTGCGTTTTCCAGACGTCTGGCACTAGGGTGATAGGAGGCAGCTGCTCAGATCAGAGAGGTTAGAGTTATTTATAATGAAGAGTTGCCCTGGGAGTTGCTGAAGAGATGGCTAGGTTCACATTCATTCATACACTGAGTGAGATATGATGGGTCTGGCTGGCTGGCTTGGAGCTTGGGCAGACAACAAGTGCTTTAAGTATGGTTTGGCCTTTGCAGGGGGAAGAGAGAGAGTGTATGGCTAAGGCGAGTTCATCGGAGCAAAAAGACAGAAAGCAAACCACAAGTGGAACAAACAAGATTAGTGCCCCTGGGAGTTCAAGATCTACAGCAAATAACATTGTCAAATTGTTGTCAAAATAATATGAGCGCACATTTCTGAGTTGCTATAGTTGTGAGGACACTCAGCTTCAATACTCCAGCACTTCAGCTCATACCAGAACATAAATGCATAGATTTCACACATCAGTCATTCTGACACATTATTCACATGTTCATCTTTCATTCCTTGATGCGACTGATGACAATAGAGACTAAAATATCACCTTCTTTACTGTGGTTTAAATTGTATTTCATATTCATCACCACCACCATTGTTATATGAAATGTGTGCACATATTGCCTATATTCAATCATATATGTACATAGACTACTTTTTTTTTATCTAGCATGACTTTTGCAGTTTTTTTAATTACAAGTTACAGTTTCCAGCTTTTTACAATTTTTTGTCAGTTGTCAGTGTAAAGAAAACAGCTGCATTTCATGGGGCAAGACCAACCTGATTACAGTGTCTTAATCTTTCTTTTTTTTTTCTTTCCCAGTCACACTCTTGAATTTCTTCTTTGACTATTATGTGACTGAAGCACCACTGCTTCCTTTAGCAGCTGCATGTGTCCCTCTCATCCACCATGGTAGCACAGTACCCTTGTTGTCTGTTTGGACTCATGCTTTTCTAAATGTCTTCCCTCGCCTGGCGTAAATACCAAAGCTTTGTGATTCAGTCGTGCATGAACAGGGGATGACTGGAAGGTGTCACCAGGCTAAATTTATATTATGTGAGTTTCACGTGTGTGTGTTGTAGGCCGATTATGAAGGTTGGGTTGTTCCAGACTCTCTTTGACCTAAATTCTGCAATGCTGTGCATGAAGCTGCACGTTTGTCACATCTGTGGTATATATATCGTATCTGGCTCATCTCCATAACTTCTTTCATTCAGGTGATCTTAGGGCTGCTTCTGCCACCATCCATCTTGAGTCTGGAGTTCAAGAACAAGGATGAGATGTCCTACATGCCACAGGATCAAGAGGCCTACCTGCAGGAGAAAGAGGAGGAGGAGCCTGAGAAACCAGTTAAGGAGAAGGAGGACGAAGACATGGAGTTCACAGTAAGATCTTACTGTGAGGCGCAGTACAACTCCGTGGTGAGAGAACCCACCTCAGCCCTGCATCTCAGAGTATACACATATTCAAACTTGAGACAGTACACATGCTTTGTTCAGCATGGTTCATTAACCACATAGCCCAGACTCTGTGTCCCTTTTAAATACTCTTGTGGGCCACTTTTATGTTGTCGTTGTTGTCCACAGATGACAACATCCACACACATACACACAGTTTCCCACACACAGGTCCTTGTTTCTTTATTCTGGCCAACTGGACCCTTCCAGCCAAATCAACCTTTCCTGTTTCTTGTCGTCTCAGCAAAGACATGGTTGTGGAGTTGTAGCGTCTCAGTCTGTCGCCGCTTCTGGTTTCCCTTGTGTATGTTTCTTCTTCCATCTATCTTCTCTGCCTTTCCTTTGGTCCTGCTTCTCGCTGTCTCTTGCTTTTTTTTATCTTGTAATGCTCCCCCTCTCTCTAGTTCTTTCTCTCTCTCTCTCTCTCTCTCTCTCTCCAAGCTCAGTTCTGATTGAGGTACAGTACCGTATGCCAACCGACTGCTGCCCCTCACTCTCTCCCATCAGTGACGGCTTGCTGCAGCATACCACTCAGCATGTCAGCTGCTGAGCATGGGAGGCCCAGGCTTTTGCATTATATAACTATGTCCGCCTGCTGCTGCAGAGCTTAAATCATGCAGAGTCTGAGCACCTTCTCCCGGCTCACAGTAGAAGAGTTGGTCCATCTGCATAGACATGAAATGTACAGGAGGATTAGCTTGTTCCATTTCAGTCCAAATTCTGGAAAGCCGAGATCCAGCTTGTGTGTTAAAATCAAGACTGGAATTTAAAAAGCTATTTTAATACACAGACTGGATCTTAGGGTTTGAACTGAAGTTGAACACCTTTCAGCACCACTGTACATACTCTCCATCTGCATTGGGTATAGCCAGCAAGCCAGTGCAAAGATTCGTAAAATGTGCAATTTTACACATGCAGACTTTGTGGCGCTGTGTTGTTAAATGAAGAGCTGCCAAGGGATGCATCTGCAATGAGCCCATCCTGTTGCCCTGGCTTCTGACTGTACAAATGCACATTCAGATACTTATGAATCACGTAAAGATTCATACAGATATACACAGACTGCTACACCACAGAGGGAGATTGTATTGACCTAACCTCAGATGCTCTAAAGAAACCACACTGTAATGAATGTGTGATAGCTTGTGTCCACATGATGATAAGATAATGTGCATGTGATATGTGCGTGTGATTTACACATTGGCATCTGAATCTTCACACACTGATGGCCCTGTCTATGTGTGCCTGGACAAAACCTTTGCTGTTTGTGTTTCACATATGTATTCTGAAAAAATAGAAACCCTGATTTAGTTTTTTTCTGATTTATTGCTTATTTGTTAGTGATGGTTTTATCTTTATCGTATTTGTTCAAGGGCTTTGGAACATAAACTATTCAGTCCTCAGAGATTCAATACTTCTTAACATGCAATACAATACCATAAATGAACTCCCTCAGAGGTCTGGTGTTGCTTTGACATTAAGACCATAACTCATATGAACAGTGGGCTCTGAACCCCCTCTCATGGATAAGGAAATGTGTCACAGATTGAAATAAGATATATGTGTCTATCTTTTCCTTTTCTTTTTCCTGTCTTCTTTCTATCATTATGTTTGTCTCTCTTCTGCCTCTTAATTGTTGTCTGAGACACAAATCCATGAGTGTCTGTGTCTACATCATACTGTGTTACCAGCCTTCACCCAACACTCCACCTCAAACATACATTTCACATTTTGGAATGATGACATTGCCTGTGCTTGCTTCTTTGATTATGATAAAACTGTGCTGCGTACCATAACGTAACCCTCTCACCCTTCTCCTTTTTTATCCCCCTTTTTTTGTCATTCGACTATTCCCATCACTCCTCTTCCATTCCACATAATTGTTTCATCTCCATCGTCTCTCTCTCTCCACCCCTCACTCTTACTCTGCTGTCTTTGCATCACATTTCCGCTCTTCCTACACTCTCCATCCCTTTATCCCTCATATTTTTTGCTCCGTGCTTCCTCGCTCCATGTGGGGTTTGCATTCATCCAGGCAATGCTGGGTAAGGTAACCACAGAGACATCCAGAAAGAAAGATGTTGAGGAGGTTCAGAACCGCCATCGCCTCATCCCCATGGGACGCAAGATATACGAGTTCTACAATGCACCGATTGTGAAGTTCTGGTTTCATACGGTCAGTGTTAGCTTCAGCAACACCACCTATTTACTCAGCTTCCTGTTGGCACTATCACTGCTCAGCGTACCTCTGCAACAGCAGCAATTGCTGGCTCCCTGCTGTTAGTTGTTCACTGGTACCTCCCTTATCACTAACTCTGTGCTTTACTGTTGTTACCCAGTTCTGCTGGGGTGGAAATATTTAGTTTGTTGGATGGTGAGATGGACGGAAGCTACATGGTGCGAAAACTACAGTGGAGTGGGGAAGAAAAGAGAGAGTTTAATATTGATAGTGTAAACACTCCAACTCTTCTGAGTCATGACTTAGATATTACAATAAGTAAAAATTTACTGGAAGTTCATCTTTAAAGTGTTGAATGTGAAAGGTATATGTTAAGAATTTGTGTTTTTACATCTTTCTATACAGTGACTCTAGACATTTTGAAGTCGATGTGCTGCTTGTGTTTTGCACTGTATCTGCCTGCAATTTCCTTTATCCCATCTTGGGCTCCTGCAATTTGCTTGCCCAGTGAAAACATCTGTTTATCACTTGCAGGGATTTTATTGTCTATTTAGGTTCAGAAAATATTTTCACTGTCTTTTGTTATTCCGTTTTCTCTTCTCTGGCTATTTACTCCCCTCATCCGTTCCTCCACTTCTGCTTTCTGCTCTTCAGGTTAAGTAAAAAATATTCTATTCCATGGCAGTCATAGATGAGATGCAGAATGTTTTCAGGGTCAAAATGTGGTCTTCACCTCGTTACCAGATTTATATTCATATCCATCACTGCCCACTTGTAGTAATCTTATTCAGACCTACTGTATCACACTCGCTAATTGTGGATGTGGGACTGAATGGAGAAGAATCAATTTTTTTTTTTTTTATTGTTTCTATTTTAAACGCAGAAACTTTTATCTAATTAATTGTATGTCCAAATCGCTGTATTTTAGCCATGTTGTTTAAATGGTGATTTCAGTGTTTTAATCATTACAGATTAAATATGTCTGGCTGAAAATCCAGTAATGTCAGGACACATAAAGGGGCAGATATAAAAATGGATTTTGTATGCATACAGTATGTGTCAAGCCTTACAGGCCTAACTTTGAGATGGTTAGGACTGCAATGTGATGAAACATTTTTGTAGTCTGGATTGTGATGAGCCACAGTGCACAACTAAATGCAGGGTAAATTAAAGTGGACAGTTGACATGAATTCAAATAGATTTAAATAGATTTGCCGCAAGAGACCTATAATGGACATTTTCAGGCCAAGTATGGAGGTACACCAATCAGGTGTCTTGACATCAAATCTCTATTATCTGAAAAACTGCATTAAAGTGAAGTGTAATGAGGGTCAGATTGTCTCTAAATACGAGTTTAATTTGAGCTGCTTTTTTTACCCTTTGAGTCAATTTGTTGTAATGTGCAGTTTGCTACACACAAACTCAAGATCACGACAATAAATGCACCCTTTTCCTTTATTGTCTGTTTTTATTTAGATGGCGTACGTAGGCTACTTGATGTTGTTTAACTACATTGTCTTGGTTAAGATGGACCTGTGGCCTTCTCCTCAAGAATGGATCGTCATTGCTTACATCTTCACCAATGGCATTGAGAAGATGAGAGAGGTACAATAAAGCTTAGCAGTATCTGCATGCAAATGTGTATGAATGCAGATCTGTTTTGAACATAGAATCATCAGTTCTTTTTGACTGTCCAGTGAATTGACACAAAGCTTGTCATCATAGCGTGGGTAGAGGCTAAGCATTGTGTCAATGTCATAAAACAGCTCATAATACACAGAGAAAACAATGATGGGATCACTGAAGTGGAAGCAGAGGAGAAAGTCAATGGAAAACATAAAGGAAGGAGAGGTGGTGGTGGAAGTGATGGCAGGGTATAGACATGGGAAAAGGAAGAAAAGAAAAAGTAAATAGAAAATAGATATTTGGCCAATATGAGATCATTCTGTGACTGTGTTTGTGCTGTAAGTGTATGAAATGCATTAATCATTGTCTCTCATTCACATCTGCACGTCTCTCATTGATGAACTCATACTGCCCCCTTAAGGTGGTCATGGTGTAATGCATTTCTGGTTTCTAATATAAAATTTCTAGCCCTGTTTTTTCCGTTTAGCCTCTGTGTTTATGAACACATATTTCTATTATTCCTACATTTACAATGATGCATTTCTTCTTTTAATTTCTCTGTTAATTTTAATCCAACCTTGTTCCAGATCCTAATGTCCGAGCCAGGGAAGTTATTACAGAAGGTGAAGGTGTGGCTTCAGGAGTACTGGAATATCACAGACCTCATGGCCATCCTCATATTTTCTGTCGGCATGGTTCTGCGTCTCCAGGAGCCACCGCTCATGAGCTATGGGCGAGTGATCTATTGCGTCAATATCATCTATTGGTACATCCGACTGCTCGACATATTTGGAGTCAACAAGTACCTGGGTCCTTATGTCATGATGATTGGCAAGATGGTGAGAGAGGGATGAAGATGTACTGTATGTGTCTTTCTGCCGTATTTATCATATGTTTGTTCCCCATGATGTAATTTTCTTTTCTTTTTTTAATATCTGACTGGTTGTACCTTCTGACTTCACTCAACATGATCTAAACTGATTATAAGTTAAATTAATTCTGCAATTACACAGGTTTAATTTGTATTTGGTGTGGAGGCCATGTTCTTTCTAACAAGCTCCTTTTCATCTAAACCTTTGTCTGATCTCAAAGAGCTCAAAACAAGACCTTTTGATAAATACATAAAGACAAAACTAGAGAAGTGATCAAAGGCCTAAATCTGTATCTGTCTAATGTTCGACTGTCTTTGACACGAGCTGTGTACGACTAGACACAAGCTCTCTTTGATATGAAAATCAGCAATTAGTCAGAGAGCATTCAGTGACCTAGTCAGGTAATTGGCATATATGATGTTGCAGCATCATTAACTGATTTCAAGTCACAGGGTTCCATGGTAAATACAGTAAAAAGCTGAATTACCACCAGCATGATTACGATATTCGCAAAGTAACAATGGTTAAATTGGTAGCTAGAGCTTCAATGTGATGTATGTAAAAAAAGTGTGACCACATCTAAAATGTGTTCAGTCTTTCTTGAACAAACTATGCACAGAGGCTGATAGAGAAGAAATTAGCCAAAGAAGAAAAGTTTTTTTTACCGCTTCAATGCTGTAACTTCCTGAATCAATCTAAACATAAATTAAATGTATTTCAAATATTGACTTCAGGTTTCATTCCAGAAGAAACTCATTTCAAAGTTCAATTAACCACCCATAAGTCTGCAAAGGATAGTAATCAAAAAATGCAAATGCAGACCATCATCAAACTTAAAGTGGTTCTGCGGCTGTAGCAGACGAAGACACTCCCTGTTCCCTTGCTTTGTCTCATTGCTGTTTACTTTACTTTATCCAGCCCTTCTTCTTTGATCGTCATTACTTTCTATTCTTACCAATTCTTCCCTGTTTTTTCTTTTCTTATTTTTTATTTATGATCCTCCTCTACCCTATCCCTGTGTCAGATGATCGACATGATGTACTTTGTGATCATCATGTTGGTGGTGCTGATGAGTTTTGGGGTGGCACGGCAAGCTATCCTAAACCCTAACGAAGACCCCTCCTGGATGCTAGCTAGGAACATCTTCTTCATGCCTTACTGGATGATCTATGGAGAGGTGTTTGCTGACCAGATTGACCGTAAGTTGAAGGCCAGGTGAAGTTGTGTGTGATTTACTAAAATATGGCATCTGCAACAATTATGATTATGAAGAGGGGAAATTCTTGACAGATCTTGTTTTTCTGCACCACTGTCTAAATAATGTTTCTGTGAAGTCGCTTAGCTTCTTGCATAAGAACTTTACCGTCAGTTTGCGTTGATCTTTTTGGTCTCTACATTATTTTACGCCATGTAGACAGAGTGACATTTTCACTCAATAAATCAAAAAGAGACTGTGAACGGTGTCTGTGAGAAAATGTCCTGACAGTAAGAGTTTATTTGTGTGCTGTTCTGTTGTCTATATGTATGGTAGTTTATATTATGGTGTGTACGGAGTGTGAGGCGTGGCCCAAAGAGAAGAGATCTGAAATAATGTTTTCATTCTTTGTTTCAGATATGCATAGTAGGAAGTTACAGCAAAGGCTGAATGAAAAACTCTGGCTGGTCGAAAATTACTTACGAGCTCACGGAACCTGGCGTAATAATGGTCCATCCCACATTGCCCAGTGCAGTCAAAATCCCAGTAAATCTATAGATATAGAGCTCAATTTAATCACATCTACCTGTCCCACCTCTCCTTCATCATCCTCACATTACCACCATGTCATGCCAAGGCCTACCACTATAGGCCAAAGAGACAAAAGTGTGCATGCAGCTCCACATGCTCCAAGGTTGAAGTTGCCTTCATGTCTTAGCATCTTGGGTCAACTACTAAATATCAGCAGTATTTTCTGTAGATAACAAAGACCAGTTCAAACAAAGAAAGTGAACACCTGATTTTATGAGACTACCTATCTTGTCCAAATATTTGACTGAGTCAGCTAGTAGCTTGACCCAAGGCTATATGCTGTGAGCAACTTCACCCGGACTAATTTTGGCACTGGCTGGCAAATGGCTCTGTTACATGGCAGTAACACTTTTCAGATTTGTTCTAGTGTACTTACATATTTTCTGTCTTGTTGTCACATTCAGCAAGAGAAGCTATCAAAGTTTGTGTAATATTCCCATCATATATCCCCTCGTTGTTCCTAACAATTAGTTTAATTTGAAGAAGTGACCCTGCCATGTTAACACCGTCTGTCACATGAACCATATCACCCTGCTCCTTTATGCCAGCTCAGCTTCTCACTGGAGCAATTGCAGCATTGCCAAAATATGTCCACTAATGTAGCCAACATTAAACATAAGCAAGAACTAACATTTAAACATGAATATCACATCATACAGGAGTTATGGCCAAAAATAAACACATCCACACCAGAACAGCCACCTTTCATCGTCTATAATCTGTTTTTTCACGTGGTTCAGTTGTCAGAGTTTTTAAATCCAAATTTTGAAGGTAAAAATAAAAAAAATAGAAAAATTACTTCAGTTCTCTGTCTTTGGGCTGCATTGTGTGAAACAATTGAGAATCAAACCATGATGAGCATAACTATAATAAATCTGAAAGGCAAACAAACAAAGAACAAATGCTGAATGTTCCCCAGATAAGCTACAGCAACTGAACCATCCCAGATGGAAAAAACACACTATCTATCCTAAAAACATTTCAAATGATTTAACGCAATCAACCATTGCTGAATGAAGCTATGGCACACATATGTGACAATATATTTTAAACATTGTCTACATGTTTAAATATATTGGGAAAACAAATTTTGAGTATACATGATGAATGTGTTTTTTGTTTTTTTCTCAGAAGCACATTCTGAACATGAGTCCCTACCATTATAGTGTCTCCTCTTTAAGAAAAGAAGCATACAAATAAATTATGCTTCTTGTTTGTTTGCAAAATATGTAGTTATGCATTTTGTTTGGTATTTTCAGGTCTGCTTGTCTCTTTGTTTGTTGTGCTCTTGTAAATCTATGTATAGTACATCTTTGAAAGTTTCATGTTTTTTATTTGCTTAATTTTATTTTTTTAAATAAATGTTTTTTTTAATGTTTTATTTAAATTTTTCATAATTAATTATACTTTTCCTTGAGTATTTATTCTATTAATCTTATTTGTCTGCATGTATTTGTAATTTTTTGTTTCTAAAAATGTCAACTAAAATATCTTTTTGATGGATTCAAGATTCTCTCTAAATAAGTTTTGCCTTGTATTAATTTATATGTGTGTATATTTATTTTGTGGCACTGTGCAGCCCCCTGTGGGCAGAACATCACT
>OMLM01020157.1:14299-45272 GCA_900302695.1 Helostoma temminkii | reverse complement strand
CAGAGGATGGAGTGGTGGTGGCCCTACCTCCCTGTAAGACCGGTGCCTGGATTGTCCCAGCCATCATGGCCTGCTATCTGCTGGTGGCCAACATACTGCTGGTCAACCTCCTCATAGCTGTGTTCAAGTACGTAAACTCAAACTGTTCCAGTTTCTAATAAGTGACACCTCAGGGGTCTCAAACTTTCTCAAGTTGGCAGCATAATGATAGAAATTGTTCCCTTTAGTTCTTCAACACTATCTCAAAAACAGCATCACTAAGACATAGATGTCACAGCAGCATCTTTTGTCGAGATTCCCTTTTGTTGATTATGTGTTTGGGAGAGAAAAGAGACAGTAGCTTCTGTTTTGGTTCTGTTAGGCTACGGTTATTAGAGACTGATAGCATGCTGGGTTGGCCGGTGTTTCTTCTATGGAGATACTATCATGCTAATGATCTGTTTTTGTGTATAATCATTGTAGCAAGCCTTTACTTTCCATTTGTCAGAGAAATTACTAAGAGGTGAGCAAAAGAAAAAACAGTTAAATTTAAAGTTTAATAACATTACACCAAGCATAGCTGTTAAATTTGTTTCTCCACATGCTCTCTGCAATGTATTACCATGCTATAAATAAGTGAGTCAGTGGTTATGAACTTTGTTGTTTCATTGATTTACTTTATTCAGTTTGCTTTCGTTTTCAGTCGATGTAATTTTTCTTCACTGGTATGGCATCTCTGTCTGTGAATGTCCATCATCACAGTAATACATTCTTCGAGGTGAAGTCCATCTCCAACCAGGTTTGGAAGTTCCAGCGTTACCAGCTCATTATGACCTTCCATGAGCGCCCCGTCCTCCCTCCACCTCTCATCATCTTCAGTCACATAACCATGGTCCTCAAGCACCTGTGTTGTCGCTGGCGCAAGCATGATGACGACGAGAGGGATTATGGTCTGAGTGAGTGACGGATAAACCATTAACCACTGTGAAAGCTCAGGATGGACACAACAGTGTGACCGTACTGTTACTAACATAACAGTATTTTCATTGCAGTAATTGATTCATATCACTGTAGAGTGAAATGAACAAACCAGTCCTAAATAATTAGCATGTGATTTGTAATTAGAAATGTTTCCTGTTTTTATATCAGTTTATTATACTAAATATGACCCTGCTGCATTATCAATCTCCTTCATTCACAGAGCTTTTCATCACAGAGGATGAGCTAAAGAAAGTCCATGACTTTGAGGAGCAATGCATAGAGGAGTACTTCAGAGAAAAGGATGACAGATTCCACTCTTCTAATGACGAGCGGATCAGAGTCACTTCTGAAAGGTCAAACATGGCTACATTGTATTCCACACTTCAAGCAATAGTCATAGTGTACATATGTTACATACAATAATTTCTTTAAGCATTAATATTTATCTAAAGTTCTGACCAGACCTTTATGGATTTTTTCTCACTAAATACAACTGTATGTTCAGTCATATCCATCATGGTTGTGTAACATGTGACCTGCAGTATTTCGCTAGCATTCTGCTTTCTTCTCTGCTCTATCAGGGTGGAGAACATGGCAATGCGCCTGGAGGAAGTCAATGAGAGGGAACATTTCATGAAGGCATCACTGCAGACTGTTGATATTCGTCTGGCCCAAATGGAGGAGCTGATTGGGCGTATTGCCATAGCACTTGAGCGTGTGACGGGGGTCGAACGTGGTGAGGTCAACAAAGCACGTTCTCGGACTTCATCTGATTGCACAGACTCTGCATACATACTCCGCCAGGGTGAGTGCCCAGAAGCAGCATACATTCTTCGTCAAAGCAGCTTTAACAGCACAGAGGGGAACGCTTATCGCTTACAGGAGGCACTTGAGGGAACAGCTGAGGGCTCCATGTCTCCTCCTTCTCCTACTGCAATTGCTTCAAGGACAAGGAGCCACTCGTTTTATGTTGGACGTGGACATGGTGGTGAACGTGCAAGTGGAGCTGAACGAGCTGAGAGCTTCTTCAAAGAGCGCTCACTCAGTCTCCACCGAGCCAACAGCTCACAATCAGTTTCATCTGCAGCGGCCCCCAAGGAGTCTAAGCCCCTCCCCCTGGCGACGCTGTCGGTCTCCCAGCAGCACCGTCCATCATCATGCATTGATATCTATGTCTCAACTACTGAGGAGGTGGGACCTACGGAAGTCTTTCTGGACCCTCTCCGTGTGGTCCCACCACTCCAGAGAGACTCCTCGCTGCAGTCTGACACCATGGAGACGGTGCTGCCGGGAGGCCGGGACTTCAGCAGCGCTGCCACCAGCAGTTTGGGCGACAGACACTCGGAGGGTGGCGCAGGCAGCAGCGGCACAGCTGGAGCTATGTTTGACGACAGTGCAGCTGCTGATTTGTCTTTGTGTTCAGCCCACCTCTTACCAGACACCACCTTAGCTCCTTGGGACCCAGAACCGTCCCCACCTCCCTCAGCAGGGTTGCTTGAACGCTCTAAGAGCAGCCGCTACCTCTCCACAGCAGGGACAGTATTCCTGGATGAGCCTCCTCTGGTCAAATCCCACAGCCTCATGTTCACACCCAGAGGATGCTATGGTGGACTGGGAGCAGGAGTCCAGGTAAAAGCTGCAGAGTACACCAGCATCACTGACTGCATCGATACACGCTGTGTCTCAGCTCCATACACTCCTGCAGAACGCTCACAATCTCCCGGAGGATCCACCTCATTCCCCTTTGATAAGCCGTCAGACATTAGTTCCTCTCACCCAGAGAGAGAGGCAGAGCTTAGTCACACAGAGTCTGACCCAGAGGATCCTGAGGACCTGATTCCAGCCCCTGACACCCCTTCCCTAGGGGTTCTAGGTGGGCCCGGTGCAGCCCCTCTCTGCTCCCCCCTCTCCAGGCTGGAGCGAGCAAACAGCTGCTCCTCAGATGACTCCCATCCTTCTCTCACGCTGGCTCCTCCGCACCGGAAGAGTCTGTCAGTGAGTGAGAGGATGGAGAGGGGACCGGGCTTGGGGGCAGACAGGGGACCTGGGCCTGGGGGCCGCGGTCTGGCAGGAACCAGAAACCCCTTCCTCAGGACCAAGCCTGGAGCTCGGCCTGAAGCGGCCAAAACAGACAGCCTCTCCATGAGGAAACTGGCCACACCGTCAGCTTTTCGTAGCTTTGATAGACAGAACTACACATGACATGGACACTGGCCAAACCCTCATACTGATGGGACCAGGAGGGGAAACTGAAGGGGCAGGAGGCAAACATGGAGGCAGAATGAAGTTGCCCTTAGATGCTGATCTGGCCCAGAAGTTCAGCTTTTTTACTTATGTTTTAGGTTAGAAAAGGAGATAAGAGTTTATTCATAGTCAGTGCTGGAGGGCAACTTTACTCTGAATCATGAATCACAGGGGAAGGGGTGAGATATGTTGGTGTATACCAGTCAAAACCAAGAGCTATGAATCTAGACTAGTTTTTACCTCCTTCTTGTAGCTAAGTATCTCTCAGTGGGATGTTATGACATTGGAAGGTGTATTTCTGTATGTCTTCCGCTCACCTTTACGTCACATAGGTATCTGTCACTGTGTTACCTCACATTTCAAAACATTTCAGCCAGAGAAAGCAAACTGTTACTCCTAGCTGTATAAGATGGTGGGAACTGCCATGTCTGAGACAGATAGAGGACAAACATTTTGTCACCAAATTTTCACTTTAAATATATTTTTCTCTCTTCATACAATCCTAAGACCTCATCACTAGCAAACCGAAAACAAACTATTGTATCAGCTTCTTTATGTAGTGTTTCATAAAGGAATCAGTGAAGCTTTTGGATCCATTGGGACCTTTTTTCCTCTTAGATGCACTGAATATGGTGGCTTTAATATGGCATGAACTTACCTCTGGATATACAAACACACCTTTCAAATATTTATTTCAGATATTAATTTTTAAAAAGAAAACTATCATTAGTAATCATTTCTCATTATTTTGTTAGTTAAGCCAGAAAAATAAATAAATAAATAAAGTGTTTGAAGAGATTTCAGTGAAAAGATCACTACTCTATCACGTCTCCAGTCATGGCTGTCAAATGTCAGCAGTCAGTATGTGTGATGACTGAAACAGTAAGGACTGAGTGTAAAATTAGCAAAAAAGAAAGAAAACGTGAAAAGGTTGACAACAACCAGTGTTAATTTTATGTTTGGTGCACTCATGAAGGTATAAGTCTAAGTGGAATCAAGAAAATGAATGAGGGCAATCTGTTGAAGGCCAGTGCATAAGAAAGTAAATGAGAAACACATTTTATAAAGTGCATGTTGAAATTCACATGAATATTTACATGTCTGCACACATACATGGTCAGTGAAATCCTACATATCACTGGGAAATCCTGAACTTCATGCCTGATCTGAGAGCTTTAATAAGTGCAATTGTAAAAGAAGAGGGGCAAGAGGGCGCTGTGAGCCTATTTCAGAAGCAATGCTTGCTGGGTGAACCTATTGTGAACCTTTGCCTGCACCTGACACCAAAAATCCCTCCACTCAACCAATCGTAGCTCTCTTGTAGCTCAACCCTCCTCTTTCAGGTTTTGACAGTGGCATTATGTTGCAAAGGTCTTACATACACCTACACCTAATGATCCGTCCTTCGTTTATACCATACATGTCAATATTTTGCTTTTTTTTTCCTGTTATTTGCTTACTTGAATTCAAAGCCAGCCACTTCAAAAGGAGACTTTAAACGAAAGCAGCTGCCCAATACCATTATAAATGATATGAAGGTCAAGAACAATATGTGAAGAAAGAACTCATGTAAAAAAAAAAGCTTGAGAATAAGCTGTCAAGTATATGCATTTTAGCTGAGATATAAGAAAGGCATGAAATGGAGGAGAAACCACTGGGTTTTTGTTATTCAAATATGAAAGCCAGTATTTTTTATTCTAGTAGAAGAAGTGTGGGAGGGGAGAAGAAGCTTTGTAAAGATACGATAGGTAAAAAATAATATAATTCTTACTGATTTTTATGTTTGTTTTATATTTCCTCACTATTACAATTGAGTTTAATCATGCTGCATTTATTTTTGATTGGTTCTATTTATTGACATTTTCTTGCTCATTATTGATAATTACAGGAAATGCCTGTTTGAATTATAAAATTAATATTTATATCTTCGCAGTGATATTTTTGTCGGATTTTAAGTATTTTCTAATTAAGCTTTTAAATTTAATAAAAAGATGACCACCACCATGCACTAAATGATGATGTATTATATTATTTATCAAATATAGGATTGTCTGATATACTGTACATTTTAATCATACTTAAAATATTTAAAGTAGTTTTTATTGTTCTGCCGCTTAAGAGAATTTTCTAATGTAATGTTGACAAGGCAATACACAGTTGCCAGTATACCAAACTTAGGGTGCCTTTTGGGCATGGATGGAGTATGTGCAGACTGAAGTGATTCACAAATCTGTGAAATTTCTCATCTTTTGCTTTCCCTAAGTACATGAGTGTGGCTTTTTCATACTCATGTAGACCTGTGTTGTTCTCCTCTCGTACAGAGTAGGGGCTATTGTAACCGGTAGATTGTATCGTTGTTTGTATTGACATTTATTTGAATCCACCAAAACCCATACTTCTCATTTAGAACGACAGCTTCATAGCTGAAGAAAAACAATGTGCACGTGAAAATGAGACACAAGGATAAGGACACAGTGTCACCGTAACGTTGGTTACAGTTAGTCTAATTTCTTTCTTGTACTGAAGCTCTGTGTCACAACCCAGTCTGTTTGATGATCAAAAACTGTTTATACACTCACTAGCTCTGACCCAGCACTATGACTGTAAAGGTGTACTTCAGCAATTTAATATTGCACCTCCTTAAATCTGGGAGGCTCACAAGAGTCCAATGTTAAAGAGAATTGTGAAAATCAAAGCAAATGACACTGAGCTATGCTTTTTTAGGGTTTTGTATGGGTCAGTCTTCAAATACTGGATCCTGCAATTCCCATAATGCAAGTGAGTAGCATATTTTGATATGCAGTACCTTCCCTGGCTGGTCTCTGGTTAAATGTGCAATCAACTCCCAGCATCCACTTAATAATAAAAATTACCTTTCAAACCAAATTCAGTCAGAGATAAAGCCACACAATATATTATACAACTCTGTTCAAAGGGTGAGCAGTGCTCCCAGTGACAAGTAAACTGACCTTTATTTGTAAAATCAGTGAAATAACCCAGTAAATACTGTGGACACATGGTTAGTATGGATCGTGTAGGTTGAACAGGTTTGTAAGTAATACCAGTAAGATGACACATGGGAAGTTATAGATGCTCAACAAATAATCTGATTTTCAATTAGACAAATGTGTGTTTTAGAGAGGAAAGCTTGGCCCCAAGTCAAAGCTCAGGGACAACATTACCCCAGTGATGCAAGGTAGTAAGTACATAATGGAGTTGTGGTGCACAGAGGCAATGAAAGTAAGACAGAAAAAGAAAGACATGAGCTTGTTTTCATCTGAAGGCTTCAATTTATCACTGTGCTTTATAAATCTAACCCAGAATCTTGGGGGATCATACAGAAACTGTACATTTAGTATTTTAGGTCTTCAGAAATGGCAACAGTATATGAGTGAACTTTAAATTCCCAACTGTAATTAGAAGTGAAATGTTTAGATTCATGTAGAATTGTGTTTTAATAGCGAGATCTTTGGTCATGCACAGTAGATCTCTGGAGCCCGGTCCAAACCAAATGAAAACAAGCTACGCTGTGCTCTGCCGACCTGTTGTGTACACAGCTGTGGCAGACAGGGTTAATCAAGCTAAGGTCATACAGTTCAACTCAGTTTTGCATAAAACTATAAAACAGATGCTGTGTCACACGAAAACTTTTGGACCCTCCTGTTTGGCCCATTTATAGGAAATCCAATATTTTCCTTGTAATTGATTTTTCCTTCCTGAGAAGGAATAGGAGATGGAATACATGTCCACGGCACATGGTGTTTTTGTGATATGTTGGCTGTTGTGGGAAGGTACTGTTCGGAAGTGTGCATGTGAGCATATGTGTGTATGCGTGTTAACTGCGTGGTAACCTGACATGTTGATGACGTTAATTACAGGGAGGTATGCCAAAACAACACAACTCAACAGAATCTTCATGTACAGTATTTTTTAAATATTTTTGTGGAATCATGAGCATATGATGATAATCTGCTTCCCTCCTAATCTCATAAAGAGAGTTTAACGCACATGTTTTTTCTGCAATAACTGCTGACGTTGTGCTTCTACAACTGAAAGGGACCTGTCCCCCTACTGCTCACACTTTATTTATTGTTCTTTAAATGCATGCAGTTCTTCCATTCAGAGTGTACAGAGATGCCCTGTAAAGACGACAAAGAGAAAGATAGAGAGATTATAATATGAAATCAAAGTAGTATTTGAATGCAAATACAAATCTGTATTCTTCAATGTGAATAGAATCATGTCTGGCATGCATTGTTAAATAAACAATTAAATAGATTGGTAATCCATGTCTTGCCTGTTTTTGCTAACCTGGTTGTTACAGAACTTATTAACAGCCTCACACAAGCTGTTCTGCAGTTCCAGCAGGGTGGAGCCATAACTGCAAACTGTGTCTGGCTGCAGTATCTGTGCAGAGCAGCAGCTCTTGGTATTTTATATACAGTCGGGTACCCAGTGTAGTAGTAAGACTTATAATAATAGTAATAATAATGTGTTCATTTACTTTCCACCACTGTGCCTATATATCCTTTGGTTTATTCCTGCGGCCTGCGACTAATCATCATCCCTGTGTGTGTTTGGTGACGGGGCACCAGCCACATGGTTATAAACCCCGTCCCGCCTGCACAGACCACCTACTGCCTCTGTCCCGGCAGTGCGCAGCGATGCCTCCTCCGCTTGAATAAAAGCACTGCACCGAGCGGGGACCGGGACTCGCAGTGTCCTGTGGGTGTGAGAGAGGACTCACAGGAGGGACCGGGTCAGATCACACTCCGCACGTGGAAGGGAACGTTCTGTACCGAGATTACGCACGTGCCCCTTTCCTTCTCGCTGTTACAGCACGTGCACGCGCGCGCACGCACTGAAAAACAACTTCATCTTTGACACAATCACCAGACCATAGTCAACACAACAACATGACTCAGAGCGCTGCTGAACTCTTGCACTTTTGTGAGAATGGAGGCGCAGAGCAGCACGGACAGCTCCTCCTCTTCCAGAGAAATGTTGACTGCGCTGCTGCGGAGGACGGCGGCAGGATATGTGTCTGGACAAGGCCCTGCCTTCAGCCACATTTCTTTCCTGGAAATTTGGGAGTTCTAACACCAAATCAGAAGAAGAGGAGGCGGAGTTCCAGCGTGGGATGATCCAGGAAAACTCTGAAAAGTCCTTAAATTTCCCGAAAGTTCCTGAATGTCGCTCAAAGAGGGGCTTCTTGAGCTTCCCTTTTGTTTTATCATGTCTGTGATCACTTTAGATATTTAAATGCCTTGAACTCGATGAATCTGTTTTGATGCAGCTTGTGATGTCTAGCTGGGTTTAGCCTAAGCGGAAGAAGCTTCTCTGCAGTAGTAGTAAACACAGTGTGTGGTGCCTGAGTCACTTTATTCCCATAGAAACAGCCCCAGGGAAAAGCTCAGATCCTAATCATATTTACACAGTTCATGCGGAGGAGAACTGTCCTGGGGCATCACAATCCCAGGACTGTTTGTATTTTAGACACAAAAGACATACACACGTTTGACTGCATCAACTTCATAACCAAAACCGTTATGTCTCTATCAAGTGAAGGCAAGAGTGAAAAATATTAATCTTTACCGAACCGATAAAGGTGATACAGCTCATTTATTTACATGTAATGTCCACATTGTCCATTTTTTCTTGTTTAATTTGATACAAAAAAACAAACCAACTTTATGCTCAGTGTGAAGTGAGTTTGCATAAGCACTGAGGAGTTCCAGTGTGACTTAGAGGACTGCTGAGGACGGCACTAATTTAGGTTCAGACTGTTGCTGTGAAACTGGGACACAAACCACGAACCTGCCACAACTAAAGCAGCACAGGCCACAGTGGCTGGGTCGGTTTACACTTACAAAAACAAAACACATATCTCTCCTTTCATGACACAAACGTATGTGTCATCACCTCAATGCTGTTCTAGCTCAGATATGGATTCACGTCAGGTTCACTTTGTCATTTTGTTGTGCCAAGCTCCTGTGGACAAGACAAGTATAGTAAAAACCGATAAGAATAATACTAAAAACACTGTAAACACTTTAAACTGTAAACATTTTCAGACTGATAACAACCTTATAGCTTCTGCCTTAAATGTGAGCTGCTTTCATGAAATAAAATGTTTTGGCAGCTGCATCCAGAAATACTACTACTTCTAGTACTACTATTACAACAAGTGCAGGACTGCAGGCTTCAGAAACAAGTGTTTCTGGTCGGCATAACTTTGGCCAGTGATACGATGCTGTTATGAGTCTAACTTGTCTACTTGACAGATGTAAACTGTGGCAGGCAGTTGCAGGGGTCACTGAGTGTGTGTACCCTGTCTACTCTTGAGCAACACTCATGTTTACTGTCGTTTCTTTTCTCAGTTTTTTTCTGGCACAGATGAACCAGTTTCTGTAAATCAGCGCCATGTTAACTATCCTGTGTTGGATGTAACTAAAGATAAATGCACTAATTTATCCCTGGGCCACTATACAGACGTTACAATAACACACAATTAAACAAAATGTAGTAAAATGTTCTACAATAAACAGAGCTGTGAGGTTGGGGGCTGTGCTGCGGTTATGAACCCACCCCCCGGTTGTGATGCTGCAGTGAGTCTTTAAGTGGTGTCGTAAAAATGACTTTTCTATGATAGGAAACGGCAAAGCTGCTCAGGTCAGTGGAAATTTTCAGCAGCCAGTTAGCAAATATCTGAATTGCTGTGGCAGAAGAAACAATGAGATAACTGCGCACAATGAAGTATAAATGATTTTGATAAGATTTGTGCTGCTGTTTGCTCTGCTCTTTCCTTCTTCGTTGTTTAGAAGCATCTATAAACTAAACGTAAATAAAACTCTAATTGTATTTGATTTACTCTAACATGTAAATCTGTAGTGATATGACAACTAAATAAAGTCATTTGCATCAAACGCAACACTATCATGTTTAATCCTTGATGCAAAATGAACCATTATAGTTACGACTTTGATTAAAATGTAATAATACGATAATACAGACTATAGACGTATTCTCCTTTATACTTCCTATTATGTAGCTGCTGCGGCTGCAGCTCAGATGCTATTTTTTCTTATGGTATCCATGAGCACATGAAGGCAGCATCAGTCCAGACCAGCCCCTCAGATCGACTCTGATTGGTCCAGTGTCCCATCACTCGCTCCTATGAATAGGCGATTCCAAAAACCGAGTCACGTTTCCTCTCAGCCAATCAGAGCCCTGTTTTATTATGACAACGTGGGATTCCGCGAAAATGTTTCTTGGAGTTGAGAGAAGTGCTGCTCTCAGTAAAATAGGACAAGTTGACGCAAGTGTGAGCACAACCAAAGGCGGAATAAACGCAGGCACAACAGCAGTGACAGTAAACGCTGTGTTTTTAAGCGGCGTTTAGGAAAGTGATCAGAAAGGAGAAGGAGAGAGTGAGAGCCGGGAGACGCTTCGCACTGTTATCTTTCCAGAGGGGGTGTTTATTTAACCGCCCTGCAACCTCAACAAGAAAGCGCAGCCTTTGCGGAATAGTCACATTGAAGAGGACACGTGTGGATGGTTGACCGCATGTTTCCTGGGTGAACTGCGGGCTGATCGCTTTATTGCTTCCGCTTTATCGGATTGTTTTAAACACACTTCTTCTCCAGATACACCGTTTCCTTTGTCCACCGGCTCTGCGGCAGGATAGTGATGTCGGAGGGAGATGTCTCTGCAGACTGTGTCCCCAGCCGACCACCGGGCCGGACAGAGGACATGTTGAAAGAGAACCAGGAGCACAGGACGCTGCTGATGGTGGCAATGATTTTATTGGACTTGAACAAATGCAATCCTAACGCTATCACTGCGGGAGGCAGCAGATGCCTCGGGGGCAGTGACGCCGGTACACAGGAGAAGGTGGAGCGGGTGAGTTGCCGGTTGAACGCCGGGGACAGCCGTGGCCCAGTGGCACCCAAACAGTCCCGGAGCAAGAAGGTGAGACAGGAGGTTCCCGAGAAGAGGCATCGCTGCCCTTTTGCCGGCTGCGGGAAGATGTACGGCAAGTCGTCCCACCTCAAAGCCCACCTAAGGGTCCATACCGGTAAGTGGAGGCTCTGGGTGCTAATAGGACACGCCTACAGCTGAAGGGCTCGGTTCTGTTGATGACAGCGGAACCGCTCTGCGTCACTTATTGTGCCATTATTTCTATCCATTATTCACTGCCCACTCGCTATTTGTAGGACGACGCGTATGGTGAAAATGATTGACATAGTCTGAGAACATGCGAGAAAGAAAAATGGATTCTCGATTCGATACTTATAGACAAAGCCCATGATCCACGTTGAGTCTGTGTAATGTGACATGAAGAGTTTAAATGTTCCTGCGAATGAATAACAGATTACAGGAAAGGCGGTCCCATGAATTAGTCCCTGCTGGGGGTCTGATTATTGGGCCACAGACTGGCTGAGAGAAGAGGAGAGGCGTGCGTGAGATCGAGGGGGTGTATTTTAATGTTCTGTTGACAGTCATCCAGACTGAGATCTGGGAACACGGCGTACCGCCGCCCATATTTGTAATGCATGGCAGGTTTGTAATAAGTCCTCATTGACCACACTGGGGCACGGTGTTATCCCAGCGTCGCCTCAAATGATTGTTATCGCTCAGATATAATCTGATTAGAGACTGTGTGTGTTATGTATCATGCCTATATTATAATAACAGCGCATATGTGTGTCGCACACTTCGACATTTCGGGGTGTGATTCACATGCAGGTCACTGCGACACTAATGTACCCACATGTTCTTGTCCGGAGGTAACCCTCTCTGCACCACTACTTCCTCATACGTCATCCTCCTCCCCTCCCGTCAGATTGTAAACAAGAGCGGACATGTGGTTCAGTGGAACACGTGGAGGAGGAGGAGCAGGAGGAGGTGGGGTTGTCATACACTTTCTTTTTTTTTTACACTGAGGGTTCTTATCATGACTCAACATTTCTAAATCAATATGTTCTGTTATTGTTCCTAGAAAATGATGTTTACGCAGGCCCTGCCAGAAGTAGCTTCACCACAGACGGCTCCCCCACAATCTTACTGTGAAGCTTGTACTTTTTCCTCCTCTCTCTCATTGATTTTGCTTGTGTGTGTTCTTTTCGCAGTTATTGGCAGTTCTGTCTTTCCAGCGCGAAGATTTAAAATTCTAGCTTTAAATGTGATTTAGGATTAGATTAGAGTGAAGGTGTGCTAAAGGTTAACCCTAAACCTAATCTGTTTGGCATCATGGCGATCCATGGTCTCAACGTGATGATGATGATGATGATGTAGTGGGCTAACTGACCCTAAACTGTAAAATTACATTATAGGATATGGTATTTAGGATTGAATACATCATATTGCTTTGTCTTTCAACAACTTTTTGGAAACCAAAAGACATATTTTTACACATAAAGCAGTGAGGATGTATAAAACACGGGGTTTAAGTCTAAGGCTGGACTTTATCGTCCATAATAGTGTGTGTGTTTCCTCAGGTGAGCGCCCCTTCGAGTGTACCTGGCCAGACTGCGGCAAGAAGTTCTCCCGATCAGATGAGCTGACACGTCACTACCGCACACACACGGGCGAGAAGCGCTTCAACTGTCCACTGTGTGACAAATGCTTCATGAGGAGCGACCATCTGACAAAACATGCCCGGCGACACACAGGCTTCCATCCCAGCATGCTCCTGGGCCCCGGTGCGGCCAAGAGACGCCGCTGCTCAATGTCCGTGTCCTCCTCTGATTCTGGAGACCAAAGCCCTGCTGGGGTGTGAGACACACTCACATACTGCACATGTATACATAAAGGTATATGCAGTACATACAGAGGCATACACAAACACAGACACACCCACGTGTGGTCGGTGCACACTAAGTCCTTCAAGTAAGACAATTAAACCAGCTAAACCACTATTCAGAGTTTTTCTACTACGGACGTAAAATTGTGCAACAGCAAATGGGAAAGCTGTAATGAAACTAGAGCTTCCTGCTCTGATTCCCTGAGGTGATCCACATTTATTAGTGGTTATTCAGTGTTCTTCTTGTTGTGTGGGTGTTTTTTCTGGAAGGATACATAGGTTTCATTACACTACATGTGTTCACTTTGCATCACAGAATACTTTTGCAAGTGAAGACAACAACAAGAAAACCAATAGAAAAAATCATATGTCTGAGATATTCCTAGTGTGTGGTAAAGGTCTGGGAATAGTCCTTCAGTACTATTGCACATATACATTTGTGCAGTTTCTTTTCTGTCTAGGACAAGGCAAATGTACAGAATTACAGTATTACCATGTAAATAGTTTAAACAGACTACCTTGCAGACGGATGATGTACTCAATATGCTGTAGTTAAGTGTTATTAGTAAGTAATAAGACAAAGCTGTACCATAGAGAAATGCAGAGCTATTTAATAAAGCAGGTGTGCTGTGAACTTGTAGACATAGGCTGTGTTAAAGCATACGCTTTTTTTCCCACATGATGATGAACTTCAAACAACTGCAAGAGAATACCCTTAGTACTTTGAAACAATCATATACATGAGCAAATGGGCAAGTACACTTTTAGACTTGTATTGTGAATAGTGCAGGGAAACATAACATGTAAAAGCTGTTTAAAGGTAAAGCGGAAACTTTACTTTTGTGCTTGCAGCTGAAACAGTTTTCAATATTAAGACTTATAATTTCACCTCAACAAAAGTGTGCAAACTGTAAACAAGGATGTCTGTGCCTTTTTAGGGTTTTTTAGCAGAGATGAATTTTTATAGCTATAGCTTATGGAGATAGTATATGAATGAACACTGTCAAATTATTTATGTTGATATTAAATGCTTTCAATATGAATGACTCTTATACCAACAGTGCCAGTTGCTTTACTTTGAAACTAACTTTTGTTTACTTTGTATCTGGACTGAATTTTATCAGGGAATAATGTGATGCAAGGTCATTTCAGTCAGTTTTACACCCTCTGGTGGTGAAGCACAACATTTATCACAATAGAGTCATCAAACTCTTTTCTGTCCTAGCGTTTTTAAGGCATGCTTTCTCGATCAATGTGTTTGTGAAACAGTGAATTCCATCATGTAGCATGTTTGTATGTATTTGTTTGGTGCACTGCATTATTTGTGTGTCCGGTAATTTTTATATTATAATTAACAACATGAGAGTTCATATTCGTCCACTAACAAAGCCAGATCATTGATCATTGTTTTTATACCTGCCACTTAATGCATTAACACGTCCATACAGAGTGTAAAGTAATAGGACATAAACTACAAACATTTGTAGATTAAAATGCTATTTTTTCCTTTCTGGCATTATGACAACTGTGATTAGATGTTGGTGCCTTTCAGATTGAAGCTCTTACTTCTGATGCTACTGTACTGTAATCAGGGACTGTAAAAGCAAGCTCCATGTTATTGCAATATTCTTAGCTGTGTAATAATTACTGATCAAAAGTTTTAACATTAAAATTATTTTTTCTTTCTAAACACTTGCTTGTTATTTCCTTTCAACATCCCACACCCATATTAAACTATTAATGTGGCGTTCACTGTATTAATTAACAATTTATAAAGAGACATTATTAAATTCTTTAATACTACAACCTATTTTATATTGAAAAGCAGGTGTAGCAACAAAAACAGGGAGTGCTACATTAGCTTTGTGTTTATTTGTTGTTTTCATACACTGCACATAACAATAACATTGTTAAATACTGTAATGGAAGTGTTTACAATATAAGAAAAATCATTTCAAAGTAAAACAATGTTCACCCGTGTCTAAATGTAAAAAAGCAGAACTTCACAGACAGCAAATGCTCATTATATAAACTAAATGATCAAGATGGCAATAAATACACATCTGTTAAACATCTCTGTACTTAAGGCATACTCTAATTGCAAAAAATCAGGTTATTTAAGGGAAAGGGAGGCTCGCAAATGAAGGATATTAGTGCTCCAAGTTAATGATGCTTGTTGCGATTAAAAACAATTTCCAGCCTATTAGTCAAAAGAGACAAATAGATGCCATCTCACTCTTTATTTTGGCATTTTATGTCTGTATGCATGCATGTGCATATATGTGTGTATGTGTAGGAGAGAGAAGATAGGATCAGTCCTTCTGGTGTGTGAACCTGTGTGCTCCTTAATCATGTGTCTCATGATAATGAGAATGAGAAAAGATACACTACAAGCATTAGACTGCACTGATTAGTTATACTGATTATTCAGCACAGTCTGATAAGTGTAGTGTACCAGACTATGCTGAATAATCAGTATAAGTGGGAATCGTGAGCAAAATGGGTTATGATATGTGGTCTTCCCTTTGAATACAGTTTATTTCAGATAAGACACTGTCACTGCTAAGGAGGAAAGAGTATACAGATATGGGCCCATAAATGAATACACAATGTGCAAATTCAAAACAACAAGTCGAGCTAGTGCCACAACAGTAGCATATGATTGCGCAATAGAAATTGGGTTAAAATCAAATGTGCAACAAGCTGCTTACTTATTATTTTCCATTTGATTATTCAGTCTGGTGCTCTTCATGCAATTTGTTCCTCAGCCATTAATGTTCATACATTCATCTCTAAACTCTATTGTGAAACATCTCAAGCCAGTGTGGCCAAAAAAAGCAACAGTGCTGAAGGTGGTGTGAATGAGTGCAATGACCTGGCCTGTGCTACATAACAACCTGTACAGTACAATGAATACAGTACCAGATATCTGTTTGAGATAACCAAGTCCACACTTTTCAAATATCTTCACTTCATACTTCATACAATCATACTAATCATACTAATCCCTCAGTTTAAAAGTAAAAAAGTAAGCATTTAAAAGAAAATGTTAAAAATGCAAAGATGTAAGCCAGAATCCAGGAAAACAGAACAGTTAGGTGAGTAGTTATGATAATGTTTCTTATTCTTCAGGAAAACTGAATTCACTTCACAGCATCCATTTACCTTGTGTTGTACAGTGTGTTATATTACATCATATTCACTAAGAGAAGGGCTCTCAAGCACAAGTGCACGTCCTGCCATAGGAGGAAACCACCACTGTTACTGATATTTTAAATACATATAGAATACTTTCACGCTTGTTCCTCCTTCTCCTAGATTTTAAACCAAAGTTTGTATATGTTAATTTAATTATTTGTCATCATAGCACTTAACTGTTATTACAATACTCTACCAATGCTTCACTCCCACACTCTGGTGGCGAAGTAAACTCACAGCAGATGAAGATAAGGGAATCATGTCATGTAGGAAAGGGTAGAGGTCGAAGGGTCAGAAGAGCAGGGTTACTGTATTTGACAGGTGGTGGAGGAGGTTGCCTGGCAGCACATGCAGGTAGGGTTGACTGATTTGGGCGGGATCAGATCCAGGTCCTCGTCATCCGGGATCTCGTCTAGACGGTAGCCATCTTTCAGCAGCTGGATGTTCAAATCCTGATTGATTTGCTATAGAAGGGTGGATAGACAGAAAAGGTGTGTTAGGTTCAACTATCCAACCTGACAAACTTGGGCTTGGGTCAGGTTAAGGTTTGGTTATCAAAAAAACTGTCTGTGTTTGTGACAATTTGTGTTGCAAGTTGATACACAACATACTACTGCTAATGTGTTATGACACTCTGGATAACTAACCAGCAGTCACAAATAAACTTCAAGTCTCAGTTCATAACTGGTTCTCACATTTGGCAGTACCAGCCAGGTATAATCAGGCTGCATCTCATTGTGTCCCAAGTGTGTTTCAGTAAAAATAGTTTGACATTGTGGGAAACATTCTGACTAACTGTGGTGCAGAGAATTACACAAGCAGATCAGTAACACTCTGACATTAAACAAGAGCCACTGCTGGATATCTCAACTTTGCACACACACAGGTCATGGGAATGTGACTGGATATGCTTGGGGTTATTTCTTGGCTGATAACATTTAATTGCTTGGAATCTCCACTGGTTGCCTGCCTGTTGGACCAGTATTTTTTAATATAACTTTCTGTTGTTTTTGTTTTAATATGATGGAAACTAAATTTTTAATTGTTTGTTATGGCCCCCAACTGGCCCTCAAAACACTGCTAATGATGACAAAAAAACAAACACTTGTAACCAGAGGGTGAGAGGAGTGCAAATAGTAATAAACACACCAACACAAGTAGGTACATGGAGGTGTGAAAAAACAATCTTGTTGATTGAATTTCAATGCACAATGTGTGATTAGACGTTCTGTGGATTTTTAAGCCTTTTTTACGAAACTATGAAATAAACCTTCAGAACTAAATGAACTTCTTCATGACAGCAAACGTTTTGCTTTCCTTTGATTTGATCAGATTAACACAATATGTAGATATTGAGACTATCTGTGGTCGTGACTTTAACTGGCTAAAAGTTACTGTTGTAACCATGGCAAAGCGAGTTAATGGCACTTTCACAGATGGCTGAAAGGATCAGCACTTGGATCTTTGTCATGAATGTGATGACTACTGTCCTGCTGTGACTTTTTTTTTCAGCAAAACAATTCCTTTGTTTGTAAGCAAAGAGAAGCAACGTCTTCATTTAAAATCCCAACATTTACCCTTTTGTGAGCTGTCTCATATATTGTAGATAAACTGTACTGCACTTTCTGCACAAATTCCCTTCTTTAACTTACAGTACAGTAACCCACAATGACAATGAATAAAGTGAGTACATTAGCTAATTATTTCTGGCAGCATGGTAACATTAAGATCTGGGTTTGTCACTATAACCTGTAATACTGTATATCCACAAGCCTGGACTTTTGAACTGATGTACAGGCTGGAAATGAGGAATAAACATGATGATGTGTGGCAGCAGCGCTGAAAACAGGATTTGCAGGAGCAAGGACCCAGATATGACATTTCATTTGTTTCCCACTCTGTGTCTCACTACACATTCGTGTGCAGGTGCGCCTGCAGTGTAATCTTGCAGGTGGTGCACACACCTACAGAATTAACATGGATGAGCAGGATGGATATAAAGGGAAGAAGACGAGGGAGGGAGTGAATCAGAGAATAAATGTGAGATAATGATGCAGCGTGGACAGATATCTGCTCCACTCACCTCAGCAGAGGAGTAACCCGACGACGAGTATCTAGACATGTCAAAATCATCATCACTGAAACAGAAAAACACACGTCAGTATAGTTTTTGTCTTTGTGTTCTTCTCCAGCAAGAAAAGAGACAAGAGAGGAGCACTACTGTGTGTGCTCACCTGTCTGTGTCTAAGGCCACCAAAGGCTTCTCATCTGGGCTCTGGTCTAAAGACGAATAGCCTTTATTGGGTACTACCAACCTGTGTGGGGAGAAAAGAGAAACAGAGACACAGGGGACACATGAGAAATGATCAGAGGAGCAGAAAGAGGCAGAGGTGGAGGAGGGAAAGCAGATTCACAAACAGCAGGAGGCGAGTAGGAACAGAGCAGAAGGCAGGCATGGTGGCATCGTCACAGCTGAACTAATGTAACAACAGAAATATGAAAGAAGCCTAATTTCTACCTCAGATACTGTACAACCCCTGAATCAATAACGTGATTTCTCTCCTGTCCTGACATGGACATGATAAGGTTTGTCTTTTTAAGTCAGTTGGAACATCTTTTGAGCTTTTGCCTATAAAAATATACATACACAAGTTACAATTTTTTTCCACTAACCCAAGAACACATTGCTCATTTCTTACCGTGTTCTGGCCATGACATTGTTTTTCTTGGGCTGCTGGTTGACTGGACTACCTACAGTGTTACTGTTCTTCAACGAGCCCTTTCTAGCCAGCTCTCTCTGTTTCTCTGCACATGAGACACAAACAAAGTAGACACACATCAACTTTCTGTTGCTTTTCTGTCAAGTCATTTTATCACACTGGGTTCAAACAACACAGCAGATTACGTGGACACAGCTCAGGCTGTCAGAGAAGATTCATTCAGAAGAAGAAATGAGAACAATTTAAACATGAATTCATCAAGAAGTGTGATGATCAGTGAAGGGCACTGGGCTTAATTCTACTTAAAGTTTCTGAACATTAGGGAAGATCAGTTGCTGTTTACATAAGGTGGTGGTGTCTGAAGCGAGTAAAGAGATGATCCTGTAAGTTCAGAAACAACAGATTCCCCATCATCAAACGCTCTCTTCTCCCTTTACCTTGTTTGATTCTCATTAGGGATGAGATAATAAATGACTAAATAACTTACAGTTAGACTAGTCAGAGCCAGGGGTGAACTGCAACTCTAGATTAAAGGCACTAGAAGATGTTGTATCAAATTTATAAGGTTCTACGAGTTAATGACATGTTTTATTTCATTTAATTGAATTTTAATTTAATTATAAAGAACTCTAGAAGGTCATCTAATGAACTTTTCCAGCTCAAGATCACAAAGGCAAAATTATATTTAACAAGCCAATGTACTCGTTCAAAGACAGGACATTTTATGACAATGTTCAAATGTCATTAAAAGACTGTGAACAGTCACTAAGATTAATAAACTACTAAAGCCAACACTGTGGTGTCTTGCATTCATCTTGCAGGACAGATGAAACATGACAAGATGCTTGAGTGATAAAAGGAACGTTTACATATTTCTGTCACTTTTTATCACTTTACCACAGTTTACTTGTTTTTCATAGTTTTGGTTCTGAAAAACTTTGGCTGAGAGTGGAAAGAAGTGCTGAAGAAGTTCGTTCAAGCTGCCGTCACAAAACATAAAACATAAAACAGAAACGCTACTAATTTTGCCTTAGATATTGATAAGCCAAACAACAAAACAGATCAAACCTTAACAGTTATTGTATGTATTGTATTGTTTAAATACCTTATCAAACAGACATCTGCTAATTCTGTGAGGATTTGTTGTGTTTTCTGTTTAATATGAGTGTAAATGCTCTGAGAACTTGACTGAACATGAATTCTTAAAATAATTTTGTGACATAGTCTATAATAATAATAACAGGATTTATATAAAAACCCTTAGACAAATGATCTCATATTAAAAATAAGGGCATCTTAACATATCACCACATTTTTTAAGTAAGAGGTTTGTCCGACTTGAACTGTTGAACCATATCAACCGAATAGACCCAACGCAGCTGCATAGTTTGTTCGTACATCTCTACAGTAGCTCTGCCTTGTCTAGAGATTATGCCACATCTGCATATACCAGTATGTAATTTACAGGCTTATGATTACCATAAGCAATACTGTAGCTCTTACTCACCTATTTTCATCTGCAAGGGTGAAGGCTTGTAATTGATGGTGACAGGTTCCCCCTCTCTGGTGTCTGAGTCTGCCTCTGAGGCAGTGGAGGAGGCCGGGTCCTACAGACAAAGGAGAAGAAGGAATGAACAGAGAGATGAGCAGAAATGTGCATTACTGAGACATGGATTAATAATTTACTGAAATGCATAACAGACCCCTCGAAGCCCAAACAATGTGAATAACAGTATATAAACAGAGAAAAATGGAAAAACCCCTCTCTATCTGATGAATGACAGTGCATGAAACATTATATGGCACTATATAGCTTATTTCAGAAATGTTTAGACTTAAACCACTACACACTCTGAAATGTGCAGGGTACAGACAAGAAAAAAGCGCATTAAACAGTGGCTACATGAAGCAGGAGGATGAATGGAGATATGCAGACGCCGGTGGACAGCAGGTCATACTATCACTGTGGGTCCAGTCTGGCCTCTGTAGCGGCCCCGGCCGTGGGCAGCAGAGGCCGCCCTGCAGGCTGCAGTAGCCCAGGGCCCCGCTACGGTGCGAAGAGCCAAATTATTTACACTGATTTGTTTTTACAAAATATGTCGGTTTAACAGCACACACGACCGGATTTTAGATTAGGAGCTGTTCGCTGATCATGTTAAGATGACACTTGCAGCTGCTGAGGATGGAGCATCGGTGCTGGGATGGGATGCTTGTTTTCGCCAGACATGACGGATGCTGCTCACTACGCAGCAGACCGGACGCTGTTTGCTTTACACAGGGGCTCAAAACGCCAGTTTACCGACACACCAGTCACAGTCTGAGCTGTTTATCATCATTTTAACAAGTTACTGTTTGATAGCAGTAAAATAAACTTGAAGGAAAACGATCCATTGGTACATCAGCTAATATTACGCATAGCAGGTAATGGATCCAGAATGACAACACTATGAATGGCAGGCCTCATACACACATCATCCTGCGGTTATAATTTCACTTAAAACAATAAGACAACATCAAATCACTGGCTGAACATTTCCAACAAATACCAGCCTACAGGACTCACCAGCGGCTGCATCTCTGCCTGCATCTCCGCCTCTTGCACGGCACTCGGCACTTGAAATCTGTCTATTTCTTCCATCATTTTGGCAACGCGCCTCTTTCCTCCCTTCTCCCAGAAACTAAATGTTGCCAACTGGTCGTTTCGACGAAGTATCGCCGAGACTGTGAGTAATCTCAGATTTGTAACGATCTCTGTACTTCCCCGTGGATGAGCTTCATCCCAGCAGGCAGTATGTCGGCGATGGTGTGACCAGTTGGGTGACGGTGACTCCACCACCCACTTCCGGGTGGGGTATCCCAAGCTAGGGTCCGAGGACTCAAAAGGGCCTTTTAAAGAGGTCCAGTGCGGCCCCCAATAAAGTGCGTTATGTCAGTGGGAGTCACCACACTGCATTAAAGCGTATATTAGTTTAGTAAAGCATTCATTTAGTTTCTCATGTTAGCTTTTATTTCTCTCTATTTTACAACCTCAGAGTAACAGATTGATGTGGATGAATGAATCAGAGAATTGGCCATCTCCATCATAAAAATAGAAAAATTAAATTTAAAAAAATCAGAAAAAAATACCACTGTGGCATTTAATGTTTAAGAGGCCAAAATACCAGAAAGTTGAAGTGTTAAGAAGTGTCTCTATTGTGGAGTAGATTATATTACTCAAGCAAACACAGTCTGGAACCAATTCAATTGATGAAACAATTGATGAGTGATACTACTACTACTACTACTCAGAAATGAGAATGTAAAACAAGGAAGAGCGATATTACTGAGTTACAAGACAAATAATCAAATTATAATTTTATAGCCTTTAGAATTTATTAAAATGTGTTTGTAAATTAAAACTGCTGCATCGCTCAACATCTTTGCCATCCATGAACAGTGAAGGTCCAGTATATTTACTGGAGTCTTGTGTTTGAGATACGTCTTACTACTGTTACTTCTGCTGCTACCACATTTCAGAAGGACATATCAGTTACTGAATTTATGTGACACTGTTGCTGGTACATATTCATATTTCACATAAAACTATTTGTGTATATCAGAAAATAAAATCTGATGCAATAGTATACATTAAACAAAATGTCTGAACTATAGTTACAACCTTAAAATGCTGCCTCTATCACAGTTGACTGCATTATTCCAGTAGCATATTACTGTGTGTTGCCCTCTGAAATGGACCATGGCTCTATTATGATAATATTTCTACTCTACTATATACTTCTGTTTAAGTACCAAAGCAATAGTAAGGCACAAAATACATCAGTTAACTCTGTAATAGTATTTTTACATTGGGGCTTTTATACTTATGTAATGGGTCTAAATCCAAAAGCTATGAGGCTGGTACATGTAAGTCGATTTAAGTGGATTTAACAAACAATGAATGTATATAACAATTAATAGGAGTTGCAATATAAATGTTGAAATCTCCATTTAAATTATCAAAGTTCCTACATCTTTGTAGGAACTTGGAACATACAAATATAAAATCTAAAATAATTGCCACAGTGGCAGAAAGTAATTAAATCCATTTACTAGTGTTACTTTCTTTGCTATTTCATAATTCTACTCCATTACATTAGAGCAAAGTACTTTTTACTTCACTACATTTATTTAAGAAATCCAGCCACAAGGGGAACCTAATAATAGTGAATCATTAAACTACACATGCAAATGACCTTCAGGTTTATTAGTACACCAAACATATCTAGTTATTTTTATAGAGTTCTGAATAATCCTAAATTGTATACACAGATCCTGTCATTCCCTGTATGATCCTGAAAACACACAAATTTTGTCAAATGACCATAACAGAGCATTTATGTAAATTATATATATATAAACATAACTTCATGCTAATTATGGTTCCCCATAAGAACATCTGCATCATAAGTTCTTCTTCTTCAGCCTGACCTGGACATACCTGCAGAGAGCAGCACTAACATGTTCTGCAGCACAGTTATAGAGGAAGATCCTGGTACTGAGCCACTGCTGCAGCCAACTCTTTAAGGGTGCACATTAAATGTTTAGCCAGCAGGTGGCAGTCTTATACTAGACAAGAAGAGGATGAAAAAAAACAGATGAATGTCAATGACGTGTGTGCAGGTTGCAGGGTTGTAATCTGCAAACCTTACTTCTTGTCATGCACATACATTACATTTAACTGAAGAAGTGCATCTGAAGTTCAAAGATGCCCACCATATCTCTACCTTAACCCTTTCACTTGTTTTCTGCTGTCTCATGCATGCTGATGCTTTTCCTCTCGCTGTCATTATGTTACCGTGTTTCTTAGTGATTAGACTTCTCTAATCTAGACTCACAATAATTTATGATGAATTTAGTGGGTCGTGGTATGAAGACCTGATAGAATGTGATTTCCATTTTGTCACTAATTATTCATGCACAAGTAAAGCAAAATATATATTCATGCACACACATATTCAGCCTTGTATTTCTGTGCATTACTCTTAAGCAAAGACATATGCACAGTACTCCCTGTACTGTATAAATGTGTACTTCAGGCATTCATGCTTTATTTGGAGACACTAAATTGAAGCATACATCACATAAGATTCAAACTAATTTCTATGCATGTAGTGTCCAAAACACGGATTAACATTTCATCCTTTAGTACACCATACACACGCAGGCACAACACTACCCATGACTCAGTCTAGGCTGATGTGGGTTATGCAATCCTTCCAGCAGTGCAGATGGAACTGCAGATTACTGACCCTTCACGTGTTTATTAGTAATCTCTCTGTCTGTAATATTTGTCCTGATCATTATATAACATCGTGTTGGGTTCAACGACCCTCTTCCACTGCAACTATCATTGGAGGACCCGGGAAATTGGTTTGCTTCTGTGTAATGTGTTCCCTGAAACGGAGGGACGATGCAGAGTTCAGTAGCCTTGTCTAATCCTAACTGGATGAAGAAACACTAAACACCTTTCAAACTATAGGCCTAATTCGCTCTGCTGGGCTTGAGGGATCAGTTTGAAGTGTGGTAAGTAGAAGAGCAGATGAATTACTAGATGAACAGAGATTATTCTGTGCTTTCTTTCATTGGTTTTAAACAGGATCGATTAAAACACTCATTCAGTCTTGAATAGAAGACGTGATTTAAAAAAACAGGAAAGATCAGTGCACTGCTTCACAAACTATGTATCAGAACATACTGGCCTTCTCGTCCAAACAACCCACTGTAGAGTAGATCATTGCATCTGTGCTGGCCAGTTTCCATGAGTCTGGCACTATAAAGGAGTAGGAAAAACAAATAAGAGGATGGCAGCCAAAGAGATAGCTAGAGAGAAAACAGGTAAACTCTAGACAGCTGCAGAGCCACCTCTCTGAAGAGCAGAATTAAATAAACGACTCACAGAGGCCACAGCCATCTGTCTCACACGTGCTATACACTACTGTTTTACATATTTGCATATCTGTATTTACAGTCTCTGTTTCTGATACATATTAACTGTAAACAATAGCCTTACATGTTAACGGTACTCAAATTCCTCAGTAGTGGTTAATTATTTAAAATACTGTTGACACTTTAATTTACAGCAATTTACTGAAATCAGAAAATGACAGATAGAAAGAATTAACAGCCAAATCTGTATAATCAAAGTGCTGATGCTGATGAGGAGAATAACAGGTAACAATCCCTCTTTATAATGAGGCTGGATTGTGGTAATATGATAAGGATAATATGTTTGTAGCTGACCGGCAACAGAATATGGATCAAGTTAAGGACAACATATTCAGTATTGATTATTAAGGACATCAGGAAACTGGTTGTTATTTTAATTTAAATTTGAAGTTTAAAGAATCTGAACAGCCAATAAAGCTAACCCATTGGGTTAGAAATAAGTGTAATACCATTATTGCTACAGAAAATAATCAATGATTTGAGAGCACAAATTGTCACAAATATAATTATTTAAACAAAAAGTCATCACAAAATGAAATTTTCCAACTTGCCATTAATAGATTTTATTTTGAAGACCTAATTAATTAAACGACTCAACATTTCAGCAATAGTTTTGTGGCCATTATTACAACGCATCTTTTTTGGAGAAATAATTTTGAAAAGAAATGAAAATCTGCATGTTCATATTTTATTGAATTAAGTGCTATTTAACTCATACCTGAGATGAGATTTTAATCTATATTTTGCCAACACAAAAATAAAACATTTCCAAAGCCCTTTAATTCATATAAAGACAAAAACACATATGCAGCATCAGCCTGTTGTCTCTTAACTCTCTTTTATCTTTAAGACAATCTCAACGTCACACAGTCATAATAGCTACAGCATATTCGCTACAAATATTTACTCTGTAATCTGAGACAGTGAGTGTCCACTCAGTTTGTCTGCCAGTCTTTAGAGCAGCTTACAAAATAAAACAGTGGGACACATTAGAACAATATTATTGCTGTTACTTTAAATCCTAAAAGAGATGGATCAGTGGAAGGTGAGACTTGTATTCCAAACAGGGAGACTGTCAAACAAGAGCCCTTTTCTGTAGACAGAACATCAAAGCAGTCCCTCTGTGATTCTTCTCTGCACTTTATCATGCTCACCAAATATCTGCCCCTTGCATCCATTTTGATTCACACACTTCCTCCAGCAGCATCTGTCTCTTTCAGACATGTGTTTACCTGTCGCCTGTTTGCTGCCATCACTAGTGCTCCGGTTGTCAAACATCAAGCCACTTGCGTTACGAGCCTACATTGTTTTCTTCAGTAACATGTGATTGTGTCAGCCAACCTTGTTACCGGAAACTCTTTTATTCACTGTGTTTTTCCCATTTCTCTTCCACAGTCTCAGTTGTCTCATATAAAGGGATGAAAACGAATGGAGTAGAGGAGGAAATCTGTGTACAGCAGGGTAAACAGACAGATGGACAGTCCCAGTGGCGCACAGCAGAGATAAGAGGATTGGGCCCGCTTGTTGCTGGTCTTGCCACAACTCTTAATGCAGCTTATTTTGAGCTCCAACGAATGGCACAGATGAGATGAAGCTGATAGTGGAGTGATGTGAACAGTTCGCAAGACAAAAAGTTGATGAAGATGAGGAGAAAAATGAAGAATCTTTCATTTCATTTGAGTTGGTTCTCAGTATTCTGAAACACCTCTGCAATACTTGACGTGTATCAGATCCACAAAGTCGAATTTCGTCTCATATCTTTGTCTTTAAGTCATGAACAGCCTACATTCAACAGGTACTTCTGCTCTGGCTTCTTCTGCTCCGGCTCTGCTGTGAAAACTGGCACCTTCTCTTGGTGTGAAGGCACCTTGCAGGCCTTGTAAAGGATAACAAAGAGGATGAGGATAAGGATGCCCACGACAGTGTTACAAACAATGGCCAAAATTGCCCACACAGACAGGCCCATCCTCAGATCATGCTCCATGTTTGACTGCACAGCTGCCTCCTCACTCAGTAAGGTCCCATCAACTTCAGATGATGACATAAGAGCTGCGACTGGCACCAAGCGGGTCACTTCCATTCCACAATATATTCCTTAAAGAAAAGAAAATATTTCACTTAATATGTTGGACCTTATTTCCAGGCACACACACACTGTGCATACTAGTCAGGTCAGATTAGAAAAGAATTTCCCTCTAACAACCTGTTAACAACCAGGCCTAGGTGTCTTCCCCTTGAGATGCTATAGATCTCTCTAGCACAACCTCTACAAATATAAGTAGTAGGTTGTGTTCTCAAGACCTTCTCTTAAAAGCAACTTTGGAGCAATAAAAATATCTCTGATGCAGTATTAGCATAATATTTCAGTACTAATGATGTACAAGAAAGTGCCATTTAGATGTAGAAACATATTTTAATGACTATAGAAACCAAAATTACAGATTAAGGAAGGTTTTTGGCTGCAGTTCCTTTTTTCATTCTTGTTTCCTTTATATGGGCAGAGAGTGATGAAGTTATTTAACTAATAAAGAGTGTGGCAGTAAGCATTTATTCACTGTAAACTGTTATAACTGAGCTTCAGTAGTGATGTGCTTTCACAGGAAACATGTGGGATTATAGTTGCCAGTTCTGCGGCTAATGTCAGATGGGTCACTGAGGAATACTGGTGTATGTGTGTGTGAGAGAGAGTGAAAGAAAAAATGTGTTTCTGCCATGAGGAGAATGTGAATATTTTCCCTCTCAGAGTTTAACATGAGCTCATCTACTTGCTCGGGTTTCTAGCTTTTGTCTCAATGTTTTATTTTTTATCTTCTATACCTCCTAACTTCTAATGCATTTTAATGAGACCACATGTTTTCTTCTCTCAAGTAAGGGCAATACCAAAACAGTCCAAGACTGCTGTGGAGAAGCAATTTCAAAGTTATTCTTCCTTTTATAGGCACTTTATGACAAAGCCAAATAAAGATGGATAGCTCTGAGTCAGAGTAGGTGGCACTGATGCATTTCATCTGCTCTCCAATGCACAAAGCTGCTCCATGTTTGTACCAGATGGAATCCTGTCTGGATGCTGGTGGCATCACTGTGGGGAAAATTACCCTCATAATCGCTAGCTGGATTATTGTCAATAAAAAAGCCCTTGTGGTTGTGGAGAATATTTCCAAAATATCCCGAGGAACATTTTTGCAGAAGTCAGACACTAAATCCACTTTACAATTTCACTTAGAGCTAAAGTGAGGAATGTGGATGCTAGCAGATGACAGAGATATGTGATAGGGAATCGTCTGCTTGCAACTTTTTGTGCTACAGAGAAAAATCAAATGAGTAAATCTATGCAACCTCTAAACAGAGGACTGTTTGTGTGATTATACTGATTTCAGACAATCATTGGTGCATATAATGACACTTATTAATTATCACCAATAATGACACTTTTCCAATAGTAGTACTCCATTTAGACGACTGCAGTTCATGTCCTAACTACTCTAAGGATAATTTATTCTCGTGTGCGGGGTAAATTCATTTTCTCTGAACTCAAAACTCAAACCTTGTATGTTTCTTATTACCAGGTGGATTTAAATTTAAAACGTAACCTAACATTTGTTAGGGTAGGTGAAAAAGTTCAAAGGACTGAACAGCACGAGTGACCTTGCACACAAACACATGCACCTTGGCCTGGTGACTGAAGTGACAATCAACATAAAGGTAACTAAATGCCAGGTTACTCTGTGTACTGTGGCAGGAGGAAGACATGCAACAGCAAAAAACCACATGAGACTGTGTGTATCTGTCGATGCTGTCCTTGCACACACATATGTGTCGTTTATGAACAACCTAATGCAAATCCATGCAAACATTCAGTGCACCAGAGTCTCACAGTAGCAAGTTCAGTAGCAAACACACTCAGACCTGAGCCTGTGCTGACCACATGGAAAGCAAGAGATTGTGAATAATGAATCACCTGGTGGACGATCGGTATAAACTGACTCCATCTCATCTTCCTCCCTTCCTCTCCAGCCCTTCTGAAGACACCGGCTGCATGGTCACAACTTCACCATCGGAGTCGGACAATCAACAGTGTCGGTTGCTGACACAACTTCCAACAACTGTAGACATCGTCAAATATTAAGTTGTTCTTAGGCAACAAAACTACAGTAGCCTGTTACTGCTTGGAATATTACAAAAATCACACAGAATAACTTGCAATTAATACATAAATAAAAATGCATGCACAGCTAGATAATGGTGAATACAACTTCTGTATTGTTATAAACGTACAGGAGTTAAAAAATATTCCATCATCCACCAAACTAAAGTCCTTTCGCGTCTAAATATGCAAAAAGATGATAGTGTGGCGTTTGCCCACATTCACTTGCTTCTTCTCATAAACCTTCAGCTTCCTACCTAATTTCTCTTTCTGGTGTCCACTGTCCATGCGTTTTATTTTGGTGGCCTCTCCTTTGTACGCGCCTCAGCGACGAAGCGGGTTGAATTTTTTTCAAAACCAGCGATCACCGACTTTCTGCACCTTCTGCAAACCGCATGTGAAAAGGGAACTTTTGCCTCCGAGTAGTTCTCCAAAGTGTGAAACACCGTTTGCCAATATGGCTCAAATGAAGGCAACAGTAGAGGTGAGACTGTTATTAAATCAAGCTGGCGGAGTCCACTCTGGGTCCCGGTCTGCAAACAGGCGCAGGGAGACAGAGTGTGGCCGTTAAACAGCCCCCACCCTCCTCCTCTACCACCCATCCTTCCCTCTCACTCTCCTACTACTGAGCTATTTATATTAATACGCCGTTGGAACATCCCATCAAGGGCTTTTCCTCTCACACCTCTCATCTATATAAATACAACTTGATTTAAATGCAATTCCTAAAGAGAAAAATGGAAATTAGCGACAAGCACTTCCCATTTGTACACTGTTGCACAGACTAAAACCTTACACTAAAAAAAGTTTTTTTTGTTTTTTTTTAATTCACACAAAAAAAAATTTTGTGTGTGTAATGTTTTTTATTTTTATTTTTTATTTTATTTGTTATTCACAATTATGAAACACAATCTGCATTAATTAGAGGGAGGACGTGTTTCAAATTTCCACATTGTTAATTATGTTTTGATCTTAGAGCAAATAACAAACACCAGCTCTGGTCCTACTTAAAGCAAGTTGCACAAAGCTGAACAGCAGCTGCACAAACGTAAAACTCGCCTACTCTTTTCTTCATTGATATTCAGCACGACAGCAGGGTGACACTGGGGGTGTATGCTCAGCTCCGTCTGTGCCCCTCATTATGAATGAGTGATGTGAGTGGGGTGCCCTGACCCACAGAGTACAGGCAGAGACAAAGCGATCTTTGGAGGCCTCACTTTCACCCACACCACTGACATGAGACAAAGGTTTTGCAGGACAACAGTCTCGGAGACTAGAGTTTAGTCAAACTGGTGCCCCAGCACACACATGTTGGTAATATCTCTATTTTAATGGTTTAAATTAAGTATAAATGCATTGATTGACAAAATAAACGAAGATAAAGTAACTTCATCACTATATTCCATTTCTTTTGTCATTTTATCAGTTTATTGCATCATTACTTAATATAATGATTTCAATGCCAGGTAGGAGATATGGTTTTATCTCTATGGGTGCTGATCAAACAGATCATACTTATAGATAATAATAAAAAATCAGATTGAACTAGTAGCACTTAAGTTGTGGCCTCTAATATGTGTAGGGGAAACGTTCCTCTGTTGTGTTTTTTACCTAAAATAAAAATATAAATAGGATTTCAAGACACTGAAAGTGCTTGAGTTTATAAAAAGTCTTTAAAATGCTTAACACAGCCATAATTACACTTTGCACCTAATCTGTGAATGGGGAAGAAAATAAATACTTTTGTTGTTTAAGTTCATTTATATGTGTAATATATGTAATATGACTATTAATTTATTCAGTCCTCAACCAAAATTTATTTGAATTGAAAACCTTCGTTTATTGTGTCAAATATTGCTATGCGATTAAAATGCTATTAATCGAGATTAATTAATTACAAAGTCTCTAATTAATTAG
>OMLM01020157.1:0-14279 GCA_900302695.1 Helostoma temminkii | reverse complement strand
GTATAATTTTTTAAAATTGCATCCCACCAGTAATTTCTGTATACAGGTTCTTAGTGCAGTGCATGATATGGAATTGGTTCCGACATATCCCCAAAGCAAGATACTTAAATGACTGATGATTGACAGGAGATCAAATAGTTTCCTTAATCTGATGTTCAAATTAACTGAAAAAGAATCTGAATTTGAAAAAATAAACAGCACATGCACTTGTCAACTTGTGTGGTGTTACATTGTTAACTGTGTAATCAGTGTTGAACTGATCTACTATTCTAAGTAAAAAACTTTAAAATGCAATGACAATAAAATACAGTTAATCTTAAGGTGTGTAAATATACAATAAATACAAAAAAATAAATTTTTATTTAATAGGAGAGGTTGCAAACACTTCACCCTCAAAGTTTTTTAGGTCAAGGTCAAGGTCAAGAAGCTTTATTGTCATTCCAACAACATATAGCTGACGCAGTACATAGTGAAATGAGACAACGTTTCTCCAGAACCATGGTGCTACATAGGACAGTAACAAGACAGAACATAGAGCTGAGGACTGCTAAGTTGTCCGGGCAACATAAAGTGCATCCTGTGCAACCTAGTGCAAACAGTGCTAGAACAAAAAAGACTACTATTAATACTACTTACTATTCCAAGTTAAAAACCAATAAAATAGAGTTCAATTTGAGAGGACTGGTCACATGCACTGTTTTGTTTTTACTATTCCAAATTTCAAATGTGTAAAAATATAGTTCATTTTAAGGTAAAAGGTTGCAAACACTTCACCCTCCAAGTTGTTTGCTATTCTAATTTAAAAACCTACTGAAAGTGAGGGGAGAGGTTGCAGGCACTGGACCCTCACAACTTTTTAGTTTTATAGGTTCAAAATCAATAAAATACATTTATATTTAATAGAGACTATATTTAAAGACTATTGAGACTATATTAGAGAATTTCTTCTATTAAATATAAATCGGAGAGGTTGTCTCTATGAGACAGTTATGATGCTGCTGAAACCTCACAGCCAGACTAGAATTCAGCTGGTGGTGGAGGGGATCCCAGTGCCGGACCTGGTTCTAGTTTTCACAGAAGATTTGAAAGTATTTGTATCAGTGATGACCTCAGGTTCTCCTTTCCCATGTACTCCTGTTTTGTGAGTGGAGACTGCAGTGTTTCTCTGACCTGACACAGCGGACTAGTGGACTGGGTAAACCTCTAAATCAGTCCAATCAAGAACCAGATCCACCTTCCCCACCTGTTCTATGATGGAGGGACACACAGGCCTCAACACACTCCCATCCAGCCTAAAGTATACTTTCCCATCGTCAATTTCATAGAGGGCTGGTGTAAAGAGGTCCAATCCAATGAATCAGTCTAATCAAGAACCAGATCTCACTTCTTGCTTCGCTCAAACACCGCTCCAGCTGCTGCACTTTACCACTCCACATTTGGAACAGACATACAACATGTGTACACATGTAAATGTTTGAACATGTTGGTTTTGTTGTGCATCCACACAAGCCTGATTAAATCTAACCACACAATGTTTTTTAAATTTTTACCTCACATTTTTGATTTGATATGCTGTTTTTGCAGTGTAAAAATTGGCATTCAGTGAGTGTATGAGGGAAGAAAAATTGCCGGCGTATAGGAATGATGGATGCAGTGTATGTGGACACCTGCCTGATATTCATTGACTATGTTTCCATTCCAATGAAACCTCCAAGAACATTTTATATTGTGTAGTTATTTGAGGCTTACGATTTCAAATTTCAATTTTAGTTTATAGAATGGTGTTTTTGCTATAATATGGTGGGTTTGGAAAAACTGTACAATCTAACCAACCCAGTGATATAGCAGTGTTAGTTATTGGGCAGCACAGTGATCAGGGCAATTTTGTTACTGCAAGTAAGGGAAAATAAATACAAATAGAAAAGTTTGCTTACTGACAAGTGCTACAGTCTCCACGGTACTTCTTGCATCCTTTTTCTCTTATAATGTCTATATACTGTTCAGTATACTAATAAATGAACTCAAGTGCAGTATGGAAAAACATTTGTAGCAGCATGTTAAAAATGGTCCACTATTATTGATGACCAATTTCAGTGTCTCTGAAGATGGAGTTCCATTTCTCATGGACAATAATCTTCTCGGGCAGGATGGCCTTAGAACCAGCTTCTTCTTCAACCAGGTTGTATTTGTCCACAAACACCCTGTAGGAGAACTGTGAGCTGCAGAGACAACAGACTGTTCAGGCTCAAACCAAACCAGACAGAAGATTTGGTGCACACTTGAATAATTTCATGAGTTTAACTTGATGATTAATTGTGAAAATATGAGGATTTGAACTGGGCAGCAAATCAGATGATATTGAATGTGTTTTTGTCTGTGTGTGTGTGTGTGTGTGTATGTGTGTGTGTCTTAACTTCATCCATTGTCATCTCTGAGGAGGTTCCAAATCAAGGATCAAAGAGTTTTATTGTAATTGTACAATCGAATTTAGATGGTATTGTCCTAAAAATAACAGGACAAAAGAAAACGCTATACAAAAGAATGGTATATAAAAGCGTAAAAAAGAGTATAAAACAGTAGAGATGCAGAAGCAGAATTGCATAGCACAGCCCAAATTTGTATTGTACTTCTGAGTAATTACAGTTAATTTATAAAAAATAACTGACAGAGGATGCTCACAATGAGAGGATGATCTCACTCTGGGGCATACACCAACCCCCTTTAACTTTTGCAAGAATTAAAGTCTCTGTTTGGCCCTCATCACAAGGCTGGAAATGTTCACTGTTCATGTGAACTCCCAGAAATTTAATGGAACTCACTCTTTCCACCTCCCCACCATTTCCACTATTGAAATCCACAATGACCCCTTGGTTCTGGTTATGATCAGGATCAGGTTATTGTCTGCACACCACTCAGCCAGATGCTGGACTTTCTGTCCATAGTAGGTCTCGTCATTGTGAAATTAGACCCATTACAGTGATGTCACCTGCAGACTTGTTGGAGGGGTGAAGAGAGTAAAGAGGGCAGCGTTGAGCACACTCTCTTCACAAATGAGGCAAGTAGTGTTGTATGGAGTATATATAGTACAGTCAACAAAAACTGTATATGCGTGTGAATTCTAGAAGTGTTAATATTGGTTGTGCTTCTGTGATTCTGTGTTAATGTTTTTCTGTTGCCCACACATAGTATGTGGAGCATCAGTCATGGCCCAGTTGACAATTAGTTCTTTCACAATTCTTGCCATAGCACAGAGAAATTTGTAGACAATAGACAGTATGGAGAAAAAAGCATACTGTGACTATGAAGATGGGTGGCGTAATTTGCAGCTTTAATTCAATAACAACCATTTCTTACAGAATAGCCAATGAGCCTGGTATCTAATACAGAAACACACAGAAATAGAGAATACCAGATGTTTTGCTGAGGGACAACAGGACACACACTCTCTCTTTTATGCTTTTTGCCTGAGGCAACATTGGCTCTTAATGTGAGAACACAAATACTTCATGATCTCCAGTGGATGAAGATAGACCAATGAAAGTCTGAACAACTGGGTGGCTGATGATTTGTTCTACCACATCATTAATACCATCAGGTGGATTAAATGTGGTGAACTGGTCAGCATGGGGAAAATGAAATGCTGGCTGTAATAGACATGTGTCAGATGGCAGCTGGCTGTGTTTGGAGCTGCACAGCTACAGTCCAGAGTCTCCATGAAACTTGGAATTAAATGACAAGGGGAACCAACGTCTGGACTATATAAGTTCTCTAAAGCTGTGATATATAATAATTTAAAAGCTAATTAAAATTACACACAGGTCAGTGTCCAGAACAAATGCCTCCCCCCATCTTCTGATTAAACCTCATGCGTTTATTCAGATAGTGGCCAGATGACACAAGGTACTGCACTGAAGTGTACTCAGATTTGATACAACACATACTGTGTGCACAGGTTCCTTGAGACCACAATAAACACAAAAAAACAGCAGATAAGCAATAACAGGAAACAACTTTTTCTTTTTAAATCCTCTCTAAAACTGAGGTGATACTACAACAAAATGCAAACGGAATTTATTTCTTAATGCTGCCAGTGACCATATGAAAACATTTCACAAGGATATTTGTATATAATTTGTAAATTCACGCAGGTGTTACATAAGCCAAAGAATGTTTTCTTAAAGTAGCATGTTATTTGACTAAACTGTGCTTCTTCCTCACCAGCCCCATTTGTGTACACCGGCTGCATGCCCTGAACTTCAGTGTTGTGCTGTCCTCCTCTCCTGTTTACAGGAGACAACTACAGTGATCCTATGCTGCTTAGAATATTGTACATAATTACACATTATCTTGAATAAAAACTATGCAGCACATTTGATGATGTTAGACCTAACCTCTCCAGAGTTCTTGACTTCTGTTGATGCTGTAGAGGTTTTTCTTCACCAAGAAAATGATTCAACCACTTTAGTTGTCTTCCATGGTCGTCCAGGACATTCAATATTGTTGAGCTCACCAGGACTTTCTTTCTTTTTAAGAACCTTGATTTAAGGTTTTTGCTATCTTTCTTATATATCTTATAGCTTTTCGTATTATTAACTGTATTGTCATTTGAACCGTGTTATATTATCATCTTCATAAATGACTGCACTCAATATCAAAATATTATTGTTATTTTAGTGTTACATAATATTACACTATGTATTGGCTTGGTTATTTTTATGAATGCAGTTCAAAGGAGAAAGGTAAAACCTATGGCTCCATTCTGACAAAGTTAGACTGTACTAGTCTGGGAGCTGCACTTGCTGCCCACTCTGAGAGTTTATAATGACTTGTTGTCATTTACAACAGGCTGTAACTTTAGATAAAACTGAATCACAAGTGTGGTTCATCATATTACAGAAAAGCACTCTAAAAAATAAAAGTAGTAATAATAATAAAATGAGAAAGTCATGTGTGCACAATAACACCTTGTGCCCCTCTGCATTTCTGTCTGCTTTTTATACATACATATTTTATGCCTGCATGCAGACACACAAATCATTATTACTTGCTCTTGTAGAATGTGTCGGGTCTGATCACTTCCTCTCAAAGGTGACACTAACACATTTCTGTTACCCTGGAAGAACTTATCATTGTGTCTGTATGTGAATCGAATTGCAAATATCTCATAGCAGAAAGGAGAAAGAAGAAAATAGAAAAGAAAGAAGAAAATAGAAAAGAAAGAAGGCAGAGACCATTTTAATTTAATTTGCTTTTTCATTCCATCTTTCCTTATTTTCAGAATGATGAATGATGTTGTGATGTAGACTCCCCAGGTGAGTATTATGAATTTCATAAAATCCTCCAGTAGAGAGGGCACAGAGACAAACCAGGTCAGTTTCAAGCAGGGAAATCAGTCATATTTTATATGAAGGAGCTATTTCATAATGGTACACACAGTGTTCGTTCTAGTCAGTCAATATGCTGTGGGTGTTATTTGCCTGAATCACCTGCTTGTTTTATGTAGGCTTTTTGCAGCATTGTTGGTAGTGTTGCCCATACACAAATTCAGGTGGTCAAGTATCCTGCTTTGAGAAAAATGTCTGAATCAGTTCCCAGTCATGAGTGTATGAGGACACCTGCTGGACATTTGTGGACAATGATTCCATTAGAAGGAAACCTCCAAGAACATTGTTTACGTGTTACCCCTCCCGATGGTTCATTTACTATTAATTTGAATGTGAGCTTATCAAATGATGTGTTTGCTGTGATCTGGTTAGGATGGAAAAGCATGTCACAAGATGACAGAACACTCCTTTTCTTTTATTGACACAGCATCATCTTTAGTTGCTCACCATAACCTGGAAAGACAAATATTTAGACATTATTTGAAAAATGGAACAAAAGACTAAGCCTTAAGCCACATGGATATGTTGCTTCAAAACGAGACTTGTGTCTCCTTTACCTGGTTGATCCAGTCATTGAAAGCAGAGACACGGGTGAAGACAGTGGGTTTCTTCTCATAGTTGCAGCCAAGACCAGACACAAAGCTGGCAATGCCATGGACCTCCCAGGCGCCCTGTGAGTTCTTACAGTTCAGAGGTCCACCAGAGTCGCCCTTGACACAAAATGAGAGCATGTTTTATTCATGTTATGGAGATACTGACTAGAGAATAAGAATCACAGTCAGAATCATTGTTTTGCCAAATATAACAGGGGTGCAAGAAACAACACATAAACTTGATTAAAAAAAACTCCTCTATTTCCTTACACATGCTTTAATTCTGATTAGGATGCAATATGATGCAGTGTATATAGGTGTAATAGAATATAATACAATAAGGTAATATCTAAAAACACACAATTGAAAATCATTTTCTTGCCACTCACCACCATAAACACACAGAGAATACAAACTTACATTGCATCCAGCTACAATTCCATCCCCACCGGCACAGACCATGGAGGTCCTGACAGAAATTCCCCACCAGTCAGGCTGGGAGCAGGTGGCATGATCAACCACAGGCATCAAAGCTTGCTGCAGCTTATCAGCTATGGGGCCTCCGGCTAAAACACACAGGCAGAGACTATTAGTATCATCCACATACACTAGCAGTCTGTCAAATCTATTTTATAGCATTTCCCCAAGCACAAAATTCATACTCTGACCCAAATTTTCAATTTAGAAATAATCCTGCCCCCCAAAAAGTTTAAGCCAAAATCTCATGCATGTGATTTTCACGCCAAATATTGAGGTTTCCCTGGGTAACCCTGATCATACACATTAAGATGCATCACCCACAACTGGTTATAAATTCAATCATCACTCTTGAACACCATTTGAACAACCTCAAGGACAGTAACATGAAAATATTAAGATGGAGACTAAGCACAACCACAGCACACACTTCCAGAAACAGTGACTTACTGTACAATCTGCCCCACCCAGTGATATAGCAGGGGTAGTTATTGGGCAGCACATTGCCAGCAGGAGGAATACATCCCAACTGCACCTGGTCGCTCAGAGTCACAGACTCTGAGAGTTTGATCAGGGCAATGTCATTACTATAAGAAAGAAAGAAAAAAGATAATAAGAAAAGTGCTCTTACTGACAGGCATTACAGTCTCCACAGTACTTATTGCATATTTTTCTCTTATTATGTCTATTGACAGTATACTAATAAATGAACTCAACTGCAAACCTTATTTTAATTTTCTATTGTGAATAAACATTTGTAGCAGTATGTTAAATAAGGTCCTCTGTTACTGACGATGTTTGACCCATTTCATTGTGTCTGGCAAAGTGTGAGTTTAATGAAGATGGAGAACCTGTGTCGGAGGCACAGAGCTGGGTGGAAGTGAACAAATGGAATCTGAGCCTCAGTCCACTTTGTCACCTCAGCATAGAACAGATGAGAGTATGATCTACTGTATGTCACAGCATGTGTCTCAGCTTTATCTTTCTGCTTCAAGGTGGTGCTTGTATTACCCGAGGGCTACGAAGATGGAGTTCCATTTCTCATGGACAATAATCTTCTCGGGCAGGATGGCCTTAGAACCAGCTTCTTCTTCAACCAGGTTGTATTTGCCCACAAACACCCTGTAGGAGAACTGTGAGCTGCAGAGACAACAGACTGTTCAGGCTCAAACCAAACCAGACAGAAGATTGAATAATGTAATGAGGTTAAACTGATAAATAATTGTTGTAAACAGATTAACATTTGATAGGTTTAGATGACCTTGAGAGTTTTGTGTTTGTGTGTGTGTGTGTGTGACTTAACTTGTGCCATGTTCATCTCTACTAGGGTTGAGTGGCTTTCAATTGTCCAATTGAGGCAAGTAGTGTTGTATAGAATAAAAACAGTGCAGTCAACCGTAGATATATGTGCATCTGAAATCTACACCTGGTAATTGTGGGTTTGTTTTTGTGTGTTAATGTTCATCTTCTGTTCGTACTTGATGCAGTGAGCAGCAGTCATAACCCAGTTGGCAGCGATAAGAGATCCCCCACAAGTGTGCCTCCACTCACCATCCCTCTCATACTGCAGAGAAATCTGGAAGTCCAGAAGTCCAGAATCAACAATTATTTCATTATAGAACTGTCAATAGCCACTGAACCTGGCATCTTATAATCAGCTACTGGACCCATAAGGTTTGCCAGTAAGTATGAAAGTATTGACAGATGTGTGTATATAGCATACCTGCCAGGGCCAGCTGTAGGGCCTGGCATCTACTCCATTCACCACACGGGAATTCAGGGGCTCAATGGGTGGTGTGCCGCACCCAAGGGCTGGACAAGGAGAAGACATGTGTGATGGAAATAAGAGAGGGAGAGTAGTCCAACATTCAAATACCACATTTTCACATCAGGTACAAACTGCAGCATTTTTCTTTTCAGGAAAGAAAGGGGGTGCGTGCACACACCCACATACATGCGCACACAAACACACACATACAGACGCTAATAGACACAGAAATAGAGAATGCCAGATGTTCTTACCACTAGCTATGATCACTGAGGCCAGCACAATGGGGATCATGTTGATTGATGCTTCTGCTGAGGGACAACAGGACACAGGACACTCTCTTTTATACTCTCCACCACAGGCAACATTCACTCTGCATGTGAGAACACACACTTCTATTGGTTTGTTGTTGTCTTCAGAGGATGAAGATGGGCCAATAGAAACAAGGGTCGGTACCACTGGGTGGCTGACTAATCACACAGGTGTCCTCTCTGTAACATTTCCCATGACCTTCATGTAGAGCAACATTGTAGACTCTATTAACATACATAGGATGTGTGTGTTCAAGAGTTTTTACATATATAATGGAGTGTACAGTATGGATGTTTGGAAATGGTGAAAACACAATGAAATCCCACACAACCTTCATATTAATCTTTGTGATTTTTAAGTTACTTATTTCTCCTTTGCATGACACAGCCTCTCACCTGAAACCTGGAATTAAATGATTGCATAACAGCATGGGAAGCCAACATCTGGATTATAGGCACTGATCTGTTTTTACTAAAATGTGAAACAATAACCAACCTGAGAGGAATTACTATGATAAATAACCTTGACAATGAGAAACAGATGGTGTCATTGGTGCAGAAAGCATTAGTATTGACAGGTACATCACATTTTCTGACATCTCACAAGTTATGCAATTCTGCGGTGAATTCTGCATCGGCAGAACTACACGACAATTTTGTATGCAGACATTTTTGGTATATTTCTATGCAGTATACATAAGTTCCCTGCTGAAAACTCTGACCCAGTGTATCACCAGGTTGTTATAATGACTTGAATGAACAGAACTTGAATAAATTATGAGAGTTGGAGGACGCAGACACAACTCCTGAGGCGTGAAAGTGTCAGAGTGTGCAGACCAGAGGTGACTCAGCATGCAGATAATATAAATCTGTCAAAGGCTGTTTAGGTAATATTACATGACACAATAAACTGTATGTGTTATATTAGATGATGAAGAATTTTTGAACATAAAATGTTTGTGTGTAAAGACAGAATCAGGTTATTTAGGTGAACATTTGTTTATGATATCTGGTTAAAATGATTTAAAGTATTTAAGAAATTATAAAAACAAATTTTCATTAGACTACTTGAGACAGCAGACTGGAGTTTCCCAGTTTCCAAATTCACCACTAGATGGGACAATTCATCTGTTTATTAGTACAGTGAGTGATCACACTCTTTTACAAAAGAGAATCATTTAGTGCTCTATTTACAGTAAGTGTCTGTTGTTGCAAGAAACTACATCTGATCTTTCCATAGTGAGTCATTCAGGAAATCAATCTTCAGTCTTACTGGGTTGCATCATATGAAAAGGAGGTCACACAAAACTCTCACACGGAAAATCATGGTAAGAGACCTTCATACATCGGAGAATACCTAATAAACAGAACAGCTGAATCTAAAGAACAGAGTTGTTGTTTCACAGTTTATATTGGTCTCCCCATTTGTAATTTGCATACTGGACAAGATATTTAATAGGACTTAATAAGGCAACTATCATAACAAATCAAGTGTAAGTGTGTCCAAGTGTATGTGTGTGTATGAATGCAGGTCATGCAGCCCTGTCATGTATGTGAGAGCCTCTCTTTCAGCCTTAATATGCAATTAATCAAAAGCTAATTAAAATTATTCTTAAAATCTATAAAGTATTATTAAATATATTACAGGTCAGTGTCCAGAATAAATAACTCTTTTTCCCATTTTCTGATTAAACCTCTTGTATTCATCAAATTAATAGTGGCCAGATCACACAAGATAATGAACCGAGGTGTGCTCTGAATAGATATCACTACATCAAAGGAAAAAAAAAAGATGAAAATAAAATTAAATGATCAGTTAGCGATGCAGTTTTTTTAAGCAAAACATATCTGCATGACCTGAAATATCACATATCCTTTAAGATAAAATTTCAGACCTCTGATCTCCAAAATGTGCTCCTTACAAGTGAAATATGTTTATATGCAGTCAGATGAAGTGTGTCATGTTCCAGTATGAGGCTCACTAAATTCTTGGTTGAGTAAAGCAGAATGCCCCATCTACTGAAAGCCCAGCTCCATCCTCCTCCTTCCCTGGGGGTTTCTAACAGGTACAATTCAGTCAGAACAGCAGCTGAACTCTAAATGACACTCTGTGTAAGGTTTATGGTTGATTTATATCACTGCAGGGCAGTAAACACTCTACTGGCCATTGCTGTTGTTCCCTATGTGGAGCAAAGGAGAAAGATTTTGAAATAATATACAAACATTATTGTGACAGCTCAGTTCTATTGGCTGCAGTTTGCTGTGTGGTTTTTAACTCTTTTACCCTATTTGTGTCCATCACTGTTATGTCGTGGGTGGGATCTTTTTGTTTGTAGAAACAGTTTAATGTTTAGCTCAGCTGGAGCCCACTAACATGTATATTATTAAGCGTTGCCTTTAACAAATAAAACTATATTTTCCATATGGCTGCCTTTTTCGCCACAGGCAGTGTGGTTTTGAGCCAGATTCTGAAGTAAATCCAAACATTGGCTGTCTGCTGCTGATTTGCTTTTATCATTATCCTTCACTCTAATTTTAACAGAAGTCTTTCCCTCTTCACTTTTTGATTTTGGCAAATGTTTTTATTCATTTTGATGTCTTTGTTTAGTGTGATCTCACTGCTTTTCAACATATTTAGTTTTCATCCCTTGGAAACTCTCTGCATAGGAGATAATGGTTCAGTTTAATCTCATAAGCAAAGACCCAACTGGTTGGGTCTTGTTTGTGCTTGCAACATTTTAATTTCTTTCATGTGGGGTAGAAGACTGGGTGTGGCCAGTCTCCCCCTTAACATAGTTAAAAATGTTTAATATAGCATGTTATTTACACTGTATATTTTTTCATTTGAACCTACACTCACCTGGCAATAGTTTACACTCAGTGTTACTATTTTTCACTGCACAATAAATGCAAAAATGTTTATTATCCTTGTTTTGAATGTTAATATTTGTTATGTTTATAAAACACCAGCTTCCTATACTTTAGATTTTATTGTGAACTCGTTAAGTATGTTCTGGTTCAAACCGTATTATTATCATTTTAAAATTCTGACACAGAGATTTAGCTGCTTCATGTGACATTTAATGTAATTTGGTTCAGCACAAGTGTGTAGGAACCACGACTGCAGTGTGACAGGTGAAAACTGCATAAAGTCTAGAAAAATGTAATGCTGGCCACGATCACCATGTGTTAGAACACAGTGCCACAGCATTCTGATTATGGAAATGTGTCAATGTAGAGGGAGAGTGTCAGCTGCCTCTTTACTGTAGGATTTACCACCGACTGGCACACCACTCCCAGTCAGCACGCCCCAATTGTTCGTTTCCTAAGGTTTAATTGTGAACATACCCATTATATTATTATGTACTTGTGAAGATACCATCTTGGCCAGGGCTTCCTTAAAAAAGAAGTTTCTACTGTAACATCAGCATGATTTGACCCATTAAAAAATGTAAATACATAAAAATTTGAAAAATAATTAACAAAAATCTATGGGTGCTACAAAAACCATGCACACTCACAACAAGTGCCAAATGCTCTCTACCCTCCCCACTCCTGATTCTGCATATTTTGCCACCCCTTACACCATGTGAAATTTGCTGCCACTGCTGCAGATTTGTCAGAAGTCACATCCTTTCGGGTGTTTTAAGTATTTAATGTTCTTACAGAATATCTATAGGATAAATAAACAAAATGCTTTTGTTTGCTAACCTTAACAAATCTACACTAATGTACATGTATTATGACACAAACAGTAACCTGTGTCAGGAATCAATGGCCATTGTCTGTTTGGTTTTATAGTCAAGCGTATGCAGTGTACTTTTAAGTTTTATATTCGGTTTAATGGTACTGTCAACATTGTGCTTTAGTGTTGTTCAGTGTGTGGTAACACTTCCTTAAATTGGCAGCAGTTCAAAGGTTCAAAGGTTTCTCTCAGAGCTTGCATAAACCTCTGCTTTCCTCTGATCATATCCACAGAACAACAAGTCATGTCCAAAACCACAGAGCCTCAGACCCACAGCTGTGAGTAGACCAAAACATCTCATACAAACATATTAGAAACTTTATTGTATGTAATGATGTTGTACAGAAAGTTTTATTCTTGACAGTTGTTTTCATTATTTTGAAATATGAATGTAAAGAAAGAGTGCATGTTTGGTTTGCGGCATTTGGATTAAATGAAAAAGTAAAATTAGCGCTGGCCATAATTTTTAAGGGAGAGGTGCCTTTTTTTTCTCTTTTTTTTTTTTTTCCTGACTTTGGGGACTTGAACAAATTCAATATTTCACTTCAAAGAGCAGTATGCAGCACTGATTATTATTTACTGTTTTAAAACTGTTCAAGTCAAATATTATGTGACATGCATTCTGGTAATGTGGTTTCTCTGGTTTTGGTTTTAGTTCTAATGATATTTTGTTGCACTATGCAATATGATGTGGCATTCTGTATTGTTCCTGCTCCAGTTGTTGAATCAGGGCTGGTGAAAGCATAGGCACAGTAACTCATTAACAGCTTTTAGTCATTCTAAACTGTTAAAAAGAAGAAAACTGGATGACAGGAACAGAAGTCACACATAACAGCTAAAGAACATTTACCTGTACATGGACATAATGTGGGTGCCACGTTAAAAAAATGTATATAAAAGCAACAGCTGTTACAAACAAACTACTATTGTAAGCATTTACAATATCCAGAAATAAAAGATAAAACTGCTATACATGAAGCTATCATGCACAACAGTTCTGAACTTGTCAGTGTCACTTTTTGTTTTCAAGAGACTTAATTTTGAATACAGCAGTAGAAAGCTACATGAAATGCCCCCTCCCCCTAAAAATGACAGCACATATTGAGACATTATTTACAGTGCTGCAGTAATCACAATCAGAAAATTCAACCTTGTAACATAGTGTTAAGGTCCACAGTGAGTAACTCTCTATTGCACATTTTCATTTTTATTATCTGTTGTACTAGTGTCATGGGAATGAACACAATTCTAGCTCTGCTGATTGGTTGCAATAACAATTCACCTAGTCAGGAGAACTCTAATATAGTAGCCTAATCTCAGCATGAGGCTCCATATTGAACCACAGTGATTTGCCTTTGATAATCACATAACTCTCATAAAAATTTTACAATCTCCATTACTGTATGTGTGGAGATTGAGGTAATGAAGGGAAATTGGATAGACAACAGATAAAGCAGTAGATAGTGAGGTGTCATTCACAGTTCATGACCCCAGACAGTCATGAGTTCACACACAGGAGCTGTTACAGTACACAAGGTCTGTGCAACAGAACAGATTGTTTTTATAAATCACTTTTACACATTCATTGTTTCATTTGTTCTGTTAAATCTGTTAATAACTTATGCTGCAGCAGTGAAGAACCATGAAAGGGAATAAAAAGGGTGTGAAAGTCTAAATTAGACTGTAGTTGACTGATTTATAAATATAAATCTGCTAGACCATTACTGTACATGCAGTTTTGGTCAGATCTTACATCACTTCCTGATTCACAGTCGATCAAAGTTCCTGAGTTGTTAATAGTTCACACCACCACACCCGTGTTTGTGTGTGTGTGTGTGTGTGTGTGTGTGTGTGTGTGTGTGTGTGTGTGTGTGTGTGTGTGTGTGTGTGTGTGTGTGTGTGACAATCAAAGGGAGGAAGATTTCAATGGCAATGGTCCTGCTGTCATGATTCATGTGTGTTTTGTCTTTATAAAATGCACAGTGTATTATAATCAAAATG
>OMLM01020156.1:25597-40691 GCA_900302695.1 Helostoma temminkii | reverse complement strand
TTTCTCCCCCCTCTTTTTTTTTTTTTTTTTTTTTACACAAATCTTCCTACTTTAAACACCATAAATCTCAAAAAACTTAATTTTCACTAGTGCCATGTTTGTGTCTCCACAGAAAAGCGTCAGGACAATGGCAGAGTGTACTTTGTCAACCACAACACACGGACAACGCAGTGGGATGACCCACGAACCCAAGGGTGAGTGTGTGAGCTAGAAAAAGTACTAATGCGTGTGCGTGCATGTGCTTGTCAGGTGGTACGCTGCTTTGGGTGTTTGCTCGTGCAGAAATAAATGATCATTGTATGAAAACGTAACGACTCATACAGATAATTAGATGTTTTCCGCTCATTAGGAATTGTATGAAATTTAAATAAATAGTTTTCCCAAATGAGGAAAATGTAACACATTCTGCTAGGTCCAGGAAAAATGAAAAGAATGAGTGAGATTACACAAACGCATCACAATGTATTCTGCGTGTGGACTGTTCTGAGCTGAAAAAACATTCTACACGTGTGAGAGCAGCAGTGAGATTGCAGTCGATGCCACTGCTCCCAAACCCTGAACCACCGGAGGGATTTGGACATTTTTTGCATTCGAGTCAAATCATTTTTCTTGCATCAACCTCCGTTTGATCGACACTTAAACACAATAATAATTTTCTTCTCACCTCACTCATTGCAGTTAATCCTCTAACTCTCTGTGAGACCAGCTGCTATGAGTAGAATACCTTTACTGTCAATGTTCGCTTGTAGTACTGCGAAATTTCCACATTTTTTTCCTACAAATTTCAGTTTTCCTTGTTTGTTTTGTTTTGTTTTTTGTTTTTGTTTTTTCTTTTGTTCAGGCTTTTAACCATGCTTCATCACTATATGGCAGGATAAGCTGGAGATGTAGTTACGGCCCCAGTCTTAAGATACATTTAATTCGCAGAGCCAACTATAGAGACCTTAAGCAAATCCAGGAGGTATTTATATAATTAATTCCTGCTGTACTAAAGGTCTGTCTGGAATTCTCTGACACTATTCAGAGCACTATTTAAAATTTAAAAAAATATCCCAAGTTGTGCCTCATTTTCCTCATTCAAAGATAAACAGTAGCTGTCAGCTGTCAGTAGCTGTCAACATTTTCTTATCAATAGCGTCAGCTGTAGATCAGCTGGTTAAGCAGTCGTCCATAAACCACGGGGGCAGTGGTTCCTCTCGCTGTTCGCCTCACCAGTGGTGGATCAAGCAAGTCAGACATGCCTATTGAATCTGCCGTGGCTTCATGAGTACAGGTTTTGCCTTTGCATCCTGGACTTTATTTAGATCCACAGGTTGGTGGGAGATGTGTTATAATCTCAACCCCCCTCCCTCCAGCTGGGACCGTGCTCACTGCCCCTCTCCCTGTTTCAGGATGATCAAGGAGCAGCCCCTGCCCCCAGGCTGGGAGATGAAGTACACCGCAGAGGGAGTCCGGTATTTTGTGGACCACAACTCGCGCACCACTACCTTTAAAGATCCCCGACCTGGGTTTGAGTCAGGGTAAATATTCCTCCCAAACCCACTTTTTTCTTTCTTTTTTTATAAGAAAAAGTACACCACAGCCTGAGGCAAAGACGTTCTCAGGAAATGATCTCAAGACACAAAAATCAGCTGCTTTATCAGTTTTCAGATTATCGCACAATGGTTTTGCCTGACATCCGATGCAACTGCGCTACAAGTGCGGTCCCCTTCATTTTGTCAAAACCGTGAAAGATCATGTAAAGGTCCAAATTGTCCTTTTATTTAAACATCATCATCATTATTGAGACCATCTTTTATCCACTGCCTTCATTTCTTTACCAGTTTTTAAATATTTCAGACATGACACAAGTCAAGTCAAGTCAAAAGTCATGGTCATGCTACCACGCACGCACGCACACACTCACATGCTTTGCTAGCATGCGTTTGTCTGCACCCACGATTTGCTCGGTGCTTTTTGGTGTACACATTCAGCATGAGAGTGTGGTCGCTGCTGTCGCTGTTTTTTTTTTTGTTTTTTTTTTGGGGGGGGCTGATATTTGAACATATTTTGAACTTTTTTTTTTACTCTGGAATCCTGTGTGTGTGTGTGTGTGTGTGTGTGGCCAGCCAGCCCTCTGCCGCTGCGGTCTCCATTTCCTAACCCAAACCGAGATGTGCCTGGCAGCTGGGCGAGCACAAATCCAACACATTAGAGGCCTCCTACTTCTTCTTCTCCTCTCAATTTCACTCTCTCCTCCTTTCCTCCCATTATCTGTCTAAGTCTTTCTGTCTGCGTCTAAGCCTCTCCACTGCTGACAAGGCACATATCCAGTGCGAGTGTGTGTATGAAGTAGGTTGGTGGAGCTTATACTAACACAGCTGCAGGCCCAGACTCACCTCTGTGTTTGAGACCCACACGCTGAGTCGTTACTTAGAGCAGGACGACGGATGTGAATTTAATATATAGCCCAAACATTAGAGCTCCTTAAAGGAGCAGTTCATGTTTCTGTAGAACAGCAGCACTGTCAAGAGCCGAAAACATAAAGATATCAAAGTGGGTTTATTGTTTTAGGTGATTACCATCTCTGGAATTCTTAAAACAGGATTTTTGTTTAAAGGGTGTTAAACTGACTGCGTTCCCCTCTCTCTCTCTCTCTTTCCCCCGTGTGTGCACAGATCACGGCAGGGCGGTTCACCCGGCGCCTACGACCGCAGCTTCAGGTGGAAATACCACCAGTTCCGTTTCCTGTGCCACGTGAGTATTAACTTGGGTCTTTCAGCTGCACCTTTATCTGCGTGTTGGTTTGTGTTACGGGAGTTTGAGCCTTGTCACCCAAATTCTCCAAACACTGGGTGCTGTTTCTTTGGTAGTAGGTTGTTTAAATAAAAGTGTTGGCAGTGAGGTCCACAGTAATGAGGGTCCTGGTCTGCAGAACTACAGTGTTGCTGACTCAGGAACCAGCAGATACCTCACAGCTTAGCAAGTCTACCAAAAACTGTCAGTGTGGCTTCATCATAAGTACAAAGCAAGTGAGAATGTTATGACAGCCAGAATTTGGGCTTAAAGCTATGTACATGTATACATGTGGATTTATACTAAAACGGCATAATTCTGATCATCAAGAAATATTTGTAAAACATTGTCAATTCTCCAGGCCCAGGTTTCTCTCTAAAATAAACAGTACAGTACAGTACACTATATTTAAGTATTAACAACATAAGGGCCACTAGGCAGAGGTTCCAAAGAGGAAAAAAATCAAACTGTTCAGGGCAGAGATGTGTTTTAATGCGTAGTTTATTTATTGTTTATTCTTTTCCTTTTTCCAGTCCAACGCCCTACCCAGTCATGTGAAGATCTCCGTGTCCAGACAGACGCTGTTTGAGGACTCGTTTCAGCAGGTCAGGAGCTGCACAAACTCGTCTCTTTAGTTTTCGGTCAATTTCAAACGCTGTCTGTTAAAAAATATTCACATATTTATTGATGCACAACGTCTGTTTTGTCATCAGATCATGAATGTGAAACCATACGACCTTCGCCGCAGACTCTACATCATTATGAGAGGAGAAGAGGGGCTGGACTACGGTGGCATTGCCAGGTGAGAGCAGCAACAAATCAAGCGCACCCTTCTCTCCTCCTCAAATTCTGTCACTTTGTGTGGGTCTACAGGTTTTGTTTTTGTTATTTAACCCACTGATTTTCTTTTAACGTTTGTTTTTAATGTTGGTGACGGTGTCGGTGTGTTCGTTCTCTTCCTGTCACAAGTGGATCTCTGCACCTGCTTCCTCCTCCTCTGATTCTTCTATAAAATTTGGTTTTAACTGCAGGATTGAATGTTAAAAGACTATAAAAAAGCAAGTAATTTTGTATATTTTTTTTATATGAGGGCGGACTCATGTGTCAGAGATTCAAAATTCTGGTTGACCTAATAACCCTGTAAATGTTGCCTCCTGAACCATACAACACCTCTTACCCTCCTACATTTCTCTCCTCCGTTATCCATCCACCCAGCTCATGTATCCATCCCGCCCCCTGCGTCCGCTGTGTTCCAGGTCTTTCTCTCTGTATATATGTTGTTATTTTTCTGTTGGCGCTGTTTTCATTTTTCTGTTTGGTTTTGCATTGTGTGTCTGTCTCCGGTGTCACGTCAGTGGTTTTACCCTATGGTAGGTGACATCATGCTGTTCTACCACAGGGTAGAACCACGGACGGGATGTTGGGAGGTGTCTGCGTCCGTCAGTCCGTCAGTTCATACCCTCCTCCCATACACCCCAAGTGGGAGGTCAGGGGCCTTGGGAGCGCTTGGTTCTGGTGCTGCAACTGGTGGTGGGCCCTCGGTCTCTTTAACATGCCTCCTTCCACAGTCTGTGTCCTGTTTTATTTATGCTAAAATTTCTGTTTTGTCTTCATGTAATTTTTGTGTCAGGTTTGTGTTGTAGGATGTGTTCAAATTAGTCAATATGCTGTTTATTTATACCAGCATCCAGACTGGGCCGTTTTAAAAACCCCAAATTTGTGTTTGTTTATATGTCTTATTCTCATTAAAGAAATGAGAAGGTAAATGTCATCCAGACCTTTTGGTCATTTTAATGGAATTTCCATTGTCTTTTTGTTGGTTTGTTTTTTTTTTTATTTTGTATAAATTGTGCTAGTTGATGATGTTCTGTCCTTGGATGTAATTGTACTGTTATTTGTTTTTGTTTGTTTTGTCTTAATCACTTTTTTCATCTCCTCTTGTTCCACAAACCACTTTATTTTGATCAAAGTAACTCCTTTGCCTCCTGCCCTGACCCAGCCAAAATAATTAAATCATTCAATGTTATGCAGCTGTATTTTTAAAAGAAAATGAATTGTGAATGCATTGATTCCTGTCATGGTAAGAGCACGTTCCTGCTGTCATCTGTCAGCCTGTGCATCACATGTTCCACTCCTCCATTAATGTCGTTTGTCCTCTCGCTCTGCAGGGAGTGGTTCTTCCTGCTATCTCACGAGGTCCTGAACCCCATGTACTGTCTGTTTGAATATGCTGGCAAGAACAACTACTGTCTTCAGATCAACCCAGCTTCCTCCATCAACCCTGATCACCTTACGTACTTCCGCTTCATCGGCCGCTTCATTGCTATGGTGAGCTTTGCTTTTACAATAATTTCATTAAAAACTAACTTTGATTTGCTTTCAGGGTTCAAGGTCTTTTAAGCCAATGTTATTTATACCTCATTATTTTTCTGACTTGGGAACAGAAAACACATTTTTTACTCACATTGAATAATAATTGTAGAACCCACTCTCCAGTGAGCCATCTAAAAGTTGACCATGTTTGAAAACATGCCCTATTAAAACACAAATCTTCGCTTTGGTCACTTGTCAAAGTGTGTTTTCCAATGAGGCATCTTCTTCGCCATTTCTCAACACAGTCTAGGGCAGGGGTAGCCAACCCTGGTCCCAGAGAACCACAGCCCTGCTTGTTTTCCAACTGTCCCTGCACTTACAGCCCCTGATTGGGTGAACACACCTGATCCTGGTAATCAACAGTGGGAAATGGAGGGATAACTGGACAACAAACAGGCTGTGGCTCTCTTGGACCAGGGTTGGCTACCCCTGGTCTAGGGCCAAGCAGTGAGATGCTCACTACTGCCACCAGTGGTCATGGGCCTCCAAAACACAGAAGCACAGTTAAATTGTAAACTTTTTCGACCAACATGAAGTTAGTGCTAGTGCTGATGTAGTGCTGGTGCTTTTTAAACCCTCCACACACACACAAACTACGATGGCACTAATGGCATGGCTGTAAACAACGTACATCCGTCGGTCTACAGCAGGTATACAGCTAGCCTAACCCTGAGCACAATAACGAACACTGCAGTATGTGCTGGTTGTAATTGCTATGTACAGCAATTACATTTCAGGCCGTTAAAGTTAGCCTTTGTTAGCTTTAGCCGTTAGCTAGCTGAATTGCATCAATGACATTTTTCCAGGCACATTGCAGACTTTTGGAGTCAACAGTTGCTGTGACCTCACATCTGTCCCATTCTGGTCACCGCAGTGTATCAGGAATGTGTGGAGGGAATTTCATGAAATCTGGCACAAACATCCACGTGAGCTCACAAATGAACTGATTAGAAGACAGACATGTATGTAAACTGGAGTAATTCATGGGTTGAGTTCCACACAGGAATTCTGACAATGTACAGACAACTTCTTTTTTGATTATTAAAGTTTTGTACAATGCAATTATTTAGAACCCTCAGCAAGTACAGTGTGTACTTCAGTGTCTTTTCTCTGGGCTCAATTCGAAAAAATGCATTAGGTCCCAAAACCAACACCCTCTGTCCCTCCTTCCGTCTGCCACCGCACCCCTCACCCACACTATGACCTCACTGCCGCACCCAGCCCACACCCGCCAGCAGCTGCCTATATTTAGTCCGAAACTGCATTTTGCTTACTTGCCTTATAAAGACACTCGTATCTACCAACTTCCAAACCGTTTTACTTTCTTTTTCCTTCTTTCTTCTCTTGCCTTTTTGTTTTTTTTAATACTTGCCATCTTTACCCCATCTGTGTGTGTGCCTCGCTGGCTCCCACACAGACACATGGTCAGTCAGGAAACAGTAGGACAGAACAGACTGTGACTCAGTCAGTCATTGGGTGTCTGTGTTGTTTTTGGCTCATCAGAGCTGTCTGTGGGTTTTTTAACACGAAACAGCTCCGACTGGCTGAATCGACTCACTCTACTGTACCCCTCTGTGAACACACACACACACACACACTGAGGAGAGATTCTGACTTTGTGTGAGTTAAAGACATGTTAGCTTAGTGTTTTCTCTTTCCTTTTTCACCATTAAAAATAAGAATAAAAATAAAGCCTAAGTCAACAGAGAGTGCAGTAATTTTCAAGTGAGATGTAAACACGTCGGCACCTGTTGTGTTTCTTAATGAGCCCCTATATGTTTGCGCGCACACAGGAAGCGGGTGTGGTGCTTTTGCCAGTAACAGACTTCATTAAGAGAAGCAGGCAAAATTCTATCTGGTTGTTATGACTCCAGAAATTAAATCCCTATTCATGTTTCCTGTAGAAGCGACTGGCTGTTTGAATATTGTAAATGGGAACCAAACAGTTCCCAGTGAATCATGAGCAAAAGCACTGAAAATATTTATCATTAGTCAAAAATAAATCTAAAACACATGGCAATGAAATAGCACATCAATATCCCCAAATTACAGCAGAGTGAAGAAACTCTCCCATCAGTGTACATGTGCTGTGTTAGACACACTGTGTTTGAGCACTGACGTCATTTCTTAGTGTAGTTTCTAATGTAACAAATCCTCCCTGCAGGCATTGTACCACGGAAAGTTCATCGACACTGGCTTCACGCTGCCGTTCTACAAGCGAATGTTGGATAAGAAACCTACTCTCAAAGACCTGGAGTCCATAGATCCTGAGTTCTATAACTCCATCATGTGGGTCAAGTAAGTACGCCACATCGCTTTTGTTTCCGAATGTGCGAGTGCTCGCATTTGTAGAAAGTCCTGAATAAATGCTTATAGTGTTTGTGTTCCTCTGCGTTTCCAGAGACAACAACCTGGAGGAGTGTGGCGTGGAGCTGTATTTTGCACAGGACATGGAGATACTTGGGAAAGTTTCCACTCACCAGTTGAAGGATGATGGAGAGAACGAGCTGGTCACTGAGGAAAACAAGGAGGAGTATATCAGGTAAGTTAGCGTTAGTGCTCATAACCTCCATACATGAAGAAAATGATCAGTCTTAAGGAAAATAAGATGGAAACCAAACCACAAAACCCAACACCTCTTCCTTCCAACAGCCTGCTGACAGACTGGAGGTTCACCCGCGGCGTGGAGGAGCAGACCAAAGCCTTCCTGGATGGCTTCAACGAGGTGGTTCCGCTGGAGTGGCTCCGCTACTTTGATGAGAAAGAGTTAGAGGTGAGGAAGAGGATTTCACATTTCAATCAAAAGAAATAAAAAGCGTACCAGTTTTGTCAGCTTTCTTTCTTAATCAGAATTTTAATATTTATTTTAAACAGATCCACACAGTGTCAGATTAAAAAGAAAAGCAGGCAAAAGCAAGATGCTATAATTTTGAAACAGTAGAGACAAATAAGTTAAGAAAGCTAAAAGGAAGTAATAGTGTTGAAAAGTTTTCTACTAGTGCAAACAGAAATACTGTGGTGTAGGGGATGTGTTTAAACATAAACTGTGACTCACACTCAAACATTAAGAAAGTGAGTCAAAATGTGTTGCACTAAATTTTTAAAATATTTAAAAAGTAATTTATATACAGTATTATAAAGTGTTCTGTGTAAACACCAGATATGCAATTATGTATAGTAACCCACTGATATGTTTTTTTCCTTCAGTACATGATATATATTTGTTTTAATATTCTATTTCTAAAAGCCAAGCACCTGCCACCTTCTGAATGTGGCAGCCAGAGCTGTAACATTTGAACTTTGGGATCAGTTTACAAATTGTTCCTGATCAACTGTTTCTCTTCTCCTTGACTCAACTGCTGCAGCTGAGCCTGCACCTAAATCAAAATCTAGTCCATGTCACAGCAGCAACTCAGTGAATGAGATTAGTCTGGGACGTGCTGTGACTGGGTGTTAACGCTGTCCTGCCCTGTGCTGTCCTTCGCCTGCTGATGAGTCAGACTACCCCAAGTGTAAAGAATGAAGGACACGCAGATTTTTGAACTCTTTCCTCTACTTCGTGTATTGCAGCTGATGCTGTGTGGGATGCAGGAGATCGATTTGGCCGACTGGCAGAAAAACACCATCTACCGACACTACACCAAGAACAGCAAGCAGATCCACTGGTTCTGGCAGGTACAGACACACGGTGCTTCACACTTCGGACACTCTGATCTAAACACACATACACCATGATGCATTCCTGATATGATGACATTGTGTTTCTGCAGGTTGTGAAGGAGATGGACAACGAGAAGAGAATCCGCCTGCTTCAGTTTGTAACAGGAACCTGTCGACTTCCTGTCGGGGGTTTTGCTGAGCTCATAGGTACACACACAGATTCCCACATGACTCCTGCTCCTAACTGTAAAGTGCCATCAGTGTTTAGAAAGTGTTTTGACACAAGCACAGTACGTCCCACCAGCTGCTCTTTTCCTCCTATCTTCATTCCCCAGTTAAATCCAGCTTTTCTTTTTACAATCTTAACTTAATTTTACAATCTTTTTAACAATCTTAAGCTATCATGCAGGTTTTTCACATTAAAGGTATCCTAACCTTATAATTCTTGGTAGGCTTTTAGATTGAAAATACCAGAGCATCAGTCTGAACAAGCAACCAAGTAGAAAATTTGAGAATAATATATTAGCATGTATAACAATGAAAGGAATCTAACATGTACTGTCAAATACTAATCAAGCTGATCATTTATAATTTATTTCTCTCTGCAGGAAGTAATGGTCCCCAGAAGTTCTGCATAGACAAAGTGGGGAAGGAGACTTGGCTTCCAAGAAGCCACACATGGTAGGATACTGTCTCGTTATTACTTAATATTTTTACATTATGTAGCAAAATATTATATTGTCAAAGGTCGTCCTACTAGACAAAGAGGAGGACTGCAGAATGAGAGAGAAAGATGGAGAAATTCTTCCTGCGTTATGTGTTTTTACAGTTTCCCTTACTTACTGATGAGAACAGAGGTCAGTTAGTAAAGAGCTGTCTTATACTTAGTCTGTAGTCCTCTGTTTTCTGATGAGACTGATGCTCATACACATTTTGGTACTAGTTTTTTCTGAGCCTACTTTAAAGCTCGTGCATGTTTAATTAATGACATGGAGAACGTCATCATGGTGGCATCTTGTCTGGGGCAGTTCAACTTTCAAAAGGAACAACGTTTACACATTCAGAGATCCTGAATTGTCCATCCAGAGACACAGTTTGTTACTAAAGTTAAATTGTAAATTTGTCCGTGCATCACAGGAATGTAGCTTCATGTTCCTTACTGCATGACAGTCATGTATAATGGTTAACTGTTTGTTTGTTATCTTATTATCTTCATGGCAAAAATGCCTCAGGCATTTACTCATCACTCTTTTTTTTTTTTTTTACAACAATACAATATGATCAGTGTTTTGCTAACATCAGACATGAGTGGTTGTGATTCTTAGACTAGGAAAACTTCACGGGCTGCCACTGGTTCAGGTCATGTAGTGAACTGGACCAGAGCCGATACATCCAGACGTTATACAGACCCTGTCTGAACTGTGTATCAGTCATTTGTAGAGCTGTATATTAGCAAGAATCTGGAGATGCTGTATGTATCATGATTGAGTTATACTGTGATTCTTTAAGCAAGGCGACATGTTGCTGTATTCATTTGTTTTTAATCGAATTTCAGAAAAACTGTCACCAGCTACTGATATTTACCCTCAACAGATGATACAACAGAATTGCTTTGCACCAATTTCCAGCAACATATTAGCTCCAGCTCCAACACGATCCAACAAGTTTCACCAGAAACACTAACTAACCACAAACTGTCTCCTTCTGTGTCTCTTCCTCGCAGCTTCAATCGTCTGGATTTGCCACCCTACAGAAGCCTGGAGCAGCTTAGAGAGAAACTCCTGTTTGCAATCGAGGAGACGGAGGGATTCGGACAGGAGTGACGCAGGAAGAGATCAGCTAATTCAGTGGGACAGTTTTTGTTATTTTTATTGTTATTCTTTTGCATTTGTTAATCACAGGGCTGAGAAATCACTAATCATCTATAGCCCCAAACCTTCATGAGGGTCATGTGTGGGATCAAAAACACAGCAGGGGAGTGTGTATGTGTGGCTGCTCGTGTTAACTCCATTGTGTAAAAGCATATAAATGGTGTGTATGTATAAGTGGGTTTCACAGGATGGCACATACACCTCTACTCACTGGCTTAGAAATGCACCAAACCCAGACAGCAGGATAGTTTTAATATCAGCAGTGACTCACCACAACAGCACAGCTACCCACAAATGCAGTACAACATATCTACTAGAGAGAACTACATTTTTAAACATTTTAAAGTGATGAGAGAAAGAGAGAGAGAGAGTGCGTGAGAGAGAGAGAGAGCAGTAGCGCATTAGAGGAACTGAATGCATGTGTGTGTCTGTATAGGAGAGTCAGAGCCGTTATAACAAACTAGTGCACCTCTGTTACAGAGGTTAGAGAGACGAGATGAGATTTTATTTTTTATTTTTCTGTCAATTGTGCGATTCAGCCTTTTGTCCTGTACATAACTAAAATAAATGACATTTCAGTCTTGAGCTGTGTTGCTGTGTTTTTTCAGCCTGACGTGACACATGCAGAGGTGACATCAACTAAGAGGTTCAGATTCAGTTATTCATTTTCTATTAAAAAGTGAATTCTCATCACAGCTGGTTACAGAAGATATAAGTAACCAACCGCACTTTCATTTTATGTTACTACATTTATTCTGCAACATTTCTTTACTTTCTGCAGATGCAGATTCATAAAATAACAGCAATTCATAAAGAAATTACATCTGGGAACTTTTATATTAAGGTGGAGCAAAGAAGAGAAAGATGACTAAGAATGCAGCAGATAAAAGAAAATTATCTAGGAGGGAATGAAAGAACAGGAGAAAGTTATAACTAAAACATGATAAAGACAAGATGTTAACATTAAACAAAAGGAAAATTGAAGATGGCTAAGGAAGGTTTTTTTAAAGGAATTTTGACATCACGTTTTAATATCTGCCATATTCTGCAGCCTTGTGTAACATCCTGTTGGAAATTAGTTATTTTATTTTGGAAATTTGGCTGACCCACCTCACAGCCTCTACCTGTATGATACAGCGCATGAGAGCTCTTTTATGGCAAAGTTGAACTCGGAGGAGACGGGAGTGTGTCTCCATTTGAAATGAGTATGAGAAAAAGGTTCATGAGGAATTCAAACACTGAAATGAAACATGAAAACCATGAGTAGTGATTGAGGTGTGTGTGTATATGTGTGCAGTTTTTGGTTATCAACTAAAAACTGCTTTGACCTTAAAAGTTGGAAAATGACATTTCTTTGCCAGAGTATAACAATACTAGAAGGTGATTAAAAAAAAAGAAAGCTGATAGGAAACTGAATGATGACTCAAAAAGAAACAACGGCAAATAAGGTGCATAATATAAAAGGTGTAAAAGTTATTAATGAGAAAAGTTATAGCAGCCATCTCCTAAAGATGACTCAACGTTTCTACACCAAAGTGTCCAGGATGAGTTAGCCATCGATAATAAGAGCAGAATAAAAATAAAGATGGAAGAGTGTAAATGCTGATGTGGTATGAAATGGTTAAAACTGGTCCATCTTTACCAGCTGCTTGAATTTCTATAGTAAGACAGATGGTAGAACAACATGTTCATCGTCATGTTTCATGTTGGGAAAATGTGAGTTCTCAGTGAGTATTTTCTCTGACTGCGTGGCATCTTATTGCAGAGATGCAGACGCAGTCAAGGTCAATGGGTGGAAGGTTATCAGGCCTTTTGTAGGTGTCAGTGTGGTCAGGCAACAGTAGGTGCTGATGACCAACATGTCCAACATACAGTGCTTCACCTTGCAGGAGTACACCTGTAGATCACTGCAGCAAGGTGAGAGTTTAGCCAATAGGTAATAAGTAACTCTTCAAGATTACTAGTAATTCATAATTTTATTTAATTTGTTGGTTTAGAGAATGTGAATCCAGTTGAGCATGTATGTGTTGGGTTTAGTTTAAGATCAGGTGCCTCCTTAGCCAAAGAACTATCTATCCTGTTAAAAATGATTCTATCACTATTAGGTCATCAATAGTTTAGCTATTGTTTCATCTGAGTAAAAAATGTTTGATTTGCATAAAACCATGGTCATTTGTAGCACCTCCAGGGTCATAACACCACATTGTTGCATAAAAACTCTCATCATCAAAAAGTGTGGCGACATGAGAAACGTTGAGCTGTACTACTCGCAGCATACTGCTTAGCCATGAGATCTTTGAGCCAACAATATTTCCTCCCTATGATCTCAGTCATACTGGGAAGAGCTGTGAACGGGGAGTGATTGTGAAAATGCACAGAGCTGCGCCAGAACCAGCAGCATTTTCCACACACTCAAGGCTCAATTTGTGGTTTGGCTGTGAGGATCACAGTAATAGAAATTGCAGATTTGGATCGAACCATACAAACAAATGTTTCGTATAGACTATCTCCACTGTCGGTCTCCCATTGGCTCTTCAGTTCGCAGCTTCACTGGTGTCAAAGATTCCAGTGTCTGGACACAACTGCAGCTGGGAGGTCCAGTGGCATCATGCACCAAGTTGCTACTATATACTATACACTGATTAGCCACTTTATTAGGTACACCTGTACAGTCTAATACAATCCAATAAATAGCTCTGCCATAAATTGAAGGTTATATTTTTTCACTTTATATTGTATTCAGTTAACACACAAACCTCTAACAGATGGAAACTACACTGGGATCTGCATGTGTTGGCTCGGGTTGTCCACAGTTTGGAGCAAAATCAGCTTCTGCCTTTGCGTAAGAGATCTAACCGTGTTCAGTGAGCACAAAGAAGCTCAGTGTTCTCCTGATGGCCATTACAGCAGCGGCTGCAGCAAAACAGCTGCAGCCGCTGCTAAATGGTGCAACACACTTTGGCCAGTAGAAGCAGTGTGCGTCCATCAGATCAGGTTGGAACAAGCACCACGTGACCTGAGGTGACCTTTAGTTGCACCAAACAGATACACACACCTCCACTGACCACCCTTTCTCTGCAGTAATTCTGCTGTTTACATGTTGTAATCATGAAGTCAATTTAATAGCGAGTGTGGAAAAAACTAAAGCATTTATTGTCCAGAGGTCATCCTGAAAAACAGAGGTCTAATATGTGATAATAGCTTGTTCCTGAGAAAACAGACCTGCTGGGTTGAAGTAAATCACTGCAGTATTTTCACTGTTTAATTATCTGTATTTACAAAAGTACTGCAACATCAAGTACAAGCAGTAGCAGCTTTGAGGTACTTATACTTCTGTTGAACAGTTCCTACTGATTCTACTTTATCATTCTAATCCATGACATTCCTAATAACTGAACTTTAAGTTTACTACATTAGTGTTAATTCACAGATAATAATGATGATAAAAATATTAGGCTTTATAAAATAAAGTAAAACACCTCTACATAGCTATTGTATATAAAATGCTGCTAACGTGCCAATGCACTGTGATACAGATTATTAGCAACACAATTAGTGAACAGTTTTTAGGTTACTTGCACAAAGAATCCAGTATTTGTTTATTATTTGCAGTATTGCTCTCATCTTTTAATTATTGTAGCAATATTGAATTACTTTTATATTTTAACAAAAACAACAATACCACTACTACTGCTGCTGCTGCTACCACTACTACTAATAATAAAATAATTCAATATCTGAATCACTTTTATTGTGAAAGTGGAGCGTTTCTCGTGTCGCCCGGAAGTAAGTGTAGTTTCTTGAAGAGATGCCGCCAAGCGGAGTCGTTACTCTAACCTCCACTAAATATTGCTCGTATACTGTTTGTGTAACGTCGTGACTATTCCAAATACATGTGGCATTAACCTAAATATTATCTGTAATGCCTCCTACACGCCCCTGTTTGTTTTAAACATGGTTAATGCGGATGAAATCGCTAAGTTATGCTACGAGCGTTTCAACGAGCTTCCGCGGAGAGGGAAGCCTGAGCCCGGCAGAGAGTGGACCCTGCTGGCCGCTGTGGTCAAAATCACCCGGTGTGCGAACTCTGACACAGGTTGGCCAGTGGAGTGAAGTATATGCTGTTTATTTAATGTTCTGTTTCAGCTGTGCTTCTATAAGAACCTAACGTTTGTTCACAACTTTATTCATTCATATCTTGTTCTCCATATTTACTGTTTTACCCATTCTACACGTTACATTGCGCATGTCAAACAACAGGCTCCACTTAAAGGGCGACTCCACATATTTTTAACTTGCATTATATAGTTCTAGTTTGGGGAGCATATGTGAAAATGGACGCTATTAAACTTATCTCTTGTCTTTAAAGTATTCTTCTGCTTATATATATATATATATATATTCTAGCTGAAAAA
>OMLM01020156.1:780-25577 GCA_900302695.1 Helostoma temminkii | reverse complement strand
GAAAAACTCCTCCAGATGACACTGTCTGAACTGAACTGATGATGTCATGATGAGTTCAGAGCAGAGCAGTGTTCATAGAGGGTGTATAAGTAGCAACTACAAACATAAACTTATCAATGTTTATGACAGATGTGGAAGTATAATGACACACTGTGTGATTAATTATGTTCAAATTATTTTCTTTTTGTTTTACAGTTGATAACGAGGTTGTTTCCATAGGAACTGGGACCAAGTGTATTGGACAGAAGGCTATGAGTCCTACTGGTGTGTATGGGTTGACTCAGTGTCTTCATCTTCCACACGGCTTATTTTGACGGCCCTATCAAATAGATTTTCCACCACACTGCTACAATATCGTGTTTCCATTGTTGTGTCCCATGAGTCTGTGAACGGTCCAGAAGCGTCCACAGAAATAGTGCATTTATGTGCACTGAAGAACATTTTTTCCAAGATGGAAGTTAGTTTTTTGAAAGCACTTATGTTTTCCACTTTTTATTGATTCAATGGGTTTTGCACAATTCTCTCATCCATTTAGGTGATGTACTCAATGACAGCCATGCAGAAGTTATAGCCAGAAGAGGATGTGTCCGGTGCGTATCTGGATTTATAGTAGCCCCTAGCAGCTTGTTGGCTCAGACACTGGAGCAGACAGATATAAGCTGCTAATGTTGTGTGTGTTTGTAGGTATCTGATCCAGGAGCTGCACAGGGCTGTGAGCGGCGGGGACAGCTCTGTGTTTTGTGTAGCAGATCAACAGGGGAAGTGGAAGCTTCAGCCTGGAGTTTCTTTCCTCTTCTTTACCAGTCACACTCCCTGTGAGTCAGGTGGATTTAAATCACAATTCAAAAACATCACAAAGCTAAAGGCGAGCTCCGTCCCCATGCTGGTCGTTTGTCCAGAAAGCCAAAATCTGAAACTTCTTACGTTCTTCCAGGTGGTGACGCCTCCATTATCCCCATGACTGACAGTCTGTCACAGCCCTGCCCCCCTGTTGCGCCTGTGAAGGGTCATGAAAGCAGTGATGTAGGAGGGAAAAGAAAAGCTGAGGAACCAAGTGAAGGGCAAGACACTAAGCTGCCCCGTCTGGGGGAACTGGAGACCACAGAGGACAGAGCAGGCGCAAAACAAACCTGCTCTTCAGATTCATCTAAAAGTAAAGCTCGATCACAGAGCCATTTTACAAAATTACTTGAGGAAACTGGTCCTGGACTACAGGTCCCAGACCTTCACAGGACAGGGGCCAAGTGTGTCCCAGGTGGTCCAGCTGACCCTCTGCATACTGGAGAAGGGTACCACACCACAGGGGTGCTTCGGGTGAAGCCAGGGAGAGGAGAGCCCACCCTGTCCCTGTCTTGCAGTGATAAGCTGGCCCGCTGGGCAGTACTGGGCTTCCAGGGTGCACTGCTGTCCCACTACCTACAGGAGGCACTCTACTTCAGCACTGTGGTGGTGGGGAAATGTCCATACAGTGAAGAAGTCATGCAGAGAGCTTTGGTCACAAGGTGAGGAATAATGCTGAGAAGTTTGGCTTATTAATAAATATTACTACATTTGAGCTAAGGTTTACCTGATGAACGCACATCAAATATTCACTCAACTTTTAGTCTCTCTTTTGGTCTCCACCAACTACTGAGTAATATATATGAGAATGACAGACACAACATCCCGAGTCTTCACCTTACCAGCTAGTCGCTAACTCATCTGTTTGATGCTGAACAGATGAAGACAGTGTGCACTTTGAGCTGGTCTTCATGTCCTCCCCAGGTGCTCTCACGTGTCGCACCTTCCTGCTGGGTTCTCTGTGTCCCCACTAGTGCTGCTCCAGTCCAGCATAGAGTTCCCCTTCAGCCAGGCCCAGACCAAGCTCATACACCAGGCCCGACCGGGACGCATCTCCCCCTGTGGTGCAGGTGGTGCTGTCACACAAGCAGACACAGTCCTTGTGTGTTTTATCTACTAATAATTAAAATCTGAACATGTGTTTCAGCCATCAGTTGGTGTAATGTGACTGAGCAGCCACTAGATGTCACCGCCAACGGCTACAAACACGGAGTCACCAAGAAGGCCTTGGGCACAGCTAAAGCCAGGTGGAGCTGGCGCTATCTCATCATTTACACTCATAATATACTATATGAATTTATCATCATTGATATTTCTGCATGTTTGTGTGTCTTCAGGTCTCTTCTGTGCAAACTGGAGATTTTCCACTCCTTCCTGTCTGTGGTGTCAGCCACCCACCCCGCAGCACTCCCCGACTCTCTCAGGTAACGAACAATAGGCTCTTTCATAGTCGTAACTGTGGTTTGCAAGAGCCTCAAACTAAATCTGAACATCCCAAAACAGTAAATCACTAACAGTGAAGATGTCCAAATGATGGTCTGGCTTTCATCAGTTCATCCTGTGGGCAACTCCCCTCACATCTGCTGCTAGAGTATGTTGAATCAACAGTGAGGCAAACCACCAACCACCACTAAGCAAATGTTTTATGTATTTTCCCAGTCATCACAAGTAACAGGTTTGTGTTTTAAGGTTTACCTTATTATTCTGCCATCTTTGTGACTATAATGTAATGGCCCGGTTTCATTGTTCCAGTTGAACCACAATCTTGATAAAGGTTGTTTGATTTCATGCCAGCATGTCAGCAGGCATTTACAACTCCCATAATGCCTTAGGTATTTATTTCCGAATTACCTAGAGTGTCACGTAGCTCACTGAGATTACACAACCACAAATTATGTCTTTGTGTGTGTGTGTGTGTGTGTGTGCATGCTGAGGCTTTCTCTGTGCGTGCCTTTGTATGTGACATTTAGTGCTCACATTACATCTGCTAGTCTTCACCTGAGTAGTCAGGGTTTGTTCACATGCTGTGTGAGTGGGTGTGTATGTGTGTGTGTGTACTGATAGCTGAGAATCCCCACTAAAGTTAGAACAATGGTCCCTTTATTTGACAGCACTTCAGCACATAACCCGATCCCATCCCAGTCTGACTTGGCCCACTCAACAGAACACAAATACACACTCACAGACCCAGCTCAGCTAATGTCTGTTTATCTGATAGGACATAAATGATTTCCTGAGTCCTAATGCAGTGATTATGTGTTGGCTCGTGTCTGTTTAGAATAATCTGCTTATTGTGTATCTAGATGTTCTGGTGGTTCTGGCTTGGAATCATCCTTTTATTTTATTTTGATGGTTTTTGACACATTTATGAGGAGATTTTTTAGATTTAGATTTTTCTTTGTAGGTTAAATGCTCAACTATAAAATATAAAGCACTGTACATTTGTGCATTTAATAATTTGGGCATATATAAGTTCACAACTATGTGACATACACTATTGAAAGGAGAAAGTATGGGATTCTTTAATTATGTATTGATTAATTAATACATGTCATGAAGTGGGCAACAAGTTCTAGGTTTTAGTAAATCACTAACAGTTTGAACCCTGAACTACATCAAGCTTTCAGCTGGGCCCTGAATGTCTCACAATGCACCAGAGCTGCAGCTGACAGACGTCTCAAGCTATGTTTGCTACATACACAAAGTTTTCTTTGTTTGTTCACACTTCTGGATGTTTGTGTCTGCAGTTCTCATCTCAGAGCCCCTACACCAGAGCTATTCCTTTACAAGTTCAGTTGAGCCAAATTTCTCTGACACAGTCACATAACAAAAGAGTTATAATTGAACAGAATCTTTGTTGGTTGTTGTTTTTGTTTTTTGTTGTTGTTGTTGTTTTTCCACTCTATAAGCAGTATTTCTTTTTTTCTTTTTTTTTTTCTGGAAGCACTAACACGTCAACACGTTTTTTCTCCTATCGACATTAGAGTTAAATTAACAAATTAATTACATTTTTTATCGAAGCTGATTACCATCTGTGTAAAGAATTTCTTCACCTGACAGACTGTTTCTTTGCAACTTAAAGAAACAGAAACTATTCTTACCACGGCTTTGAAATTGGCTTGTACATTTTTAATGCTGTGCTCTAATGTCACTCTTGCCTGCCCCAGATCGCCACCTTTACTCTTCTTGATCAGTGCCAGTCACAAGAGGGACAAGTTGCAGAGTATTGTTCCCTTCTGTCAGTAAATGCATCATTGACCCCTCCTCCCTGGCTTAGTAAGAAAGTCAGTAATTGTGTTTTCCACTCTTCCTATTTGTGTTCAGGAGAACAGAGCTGCAGACGTATTGGGACTACAAGCAGGCTGCCCAGTCGTACCAGCAGGCCTGGGAGCAGCTCCGCAGTCGGGCCTTCCCTTTGTGGCCACGCAGTGATAGGAATCTCCTGCTCTTCCAGTGACAACCCACAGTGCAGCTGAAGTGTCCTCAACCATGAAGTCAGTGAAAAAGTGGCTTTGTTGCAGCAGTAGTTGCGAGGTCACAGGTTAAAATGACAAGCACTGTTCTCCGAGAATATGACTCTTATCAAGATAGAAGAGCCCATGAGACCCAGATTTCAAACAAAGAACGACAGCAACAGACAGTGAATAAAACGTGCTGAATCACCATCATCATGTTACACTTTTAATAAAATAACTAATGGGACTCCTCTACTTTTGAAAGTGTTTATCTCCTAACGCCTGTTGGATCAGGTGTTCAGAGAAGTTTGAAAACTGGATACATGTTGTTTGGCTATATTTGACTCACTACCCCAGGAGGTAGCTCAGAACAGCAGGATAATCTGCACTGTCATGCTGTTCGACGAGGTTGGTGACCCTCCAGTGTCAGATGGTGGATCTTATTTTTACAGTGTGTGTAACATGCTGCAGATGTCTGCTGTTCCAGCTCTAAAAAACTCTGCAGGACGTACGTCTGCAAGCTGTTTTTTTCCCACAGTCAAGAAAAGCCAGTTTCCAAAAAAGTTGAGAATCTGTGTAAAAAGAACAGACCCAAGCAAGTGCTGGTGACCCCACTAAAACAGTGTCCACTTTCTCCAGCGCTATTCCTTGCAACAAAAAATGAAGATTGATATCATACAAGAGCATATTTTTTTATTGTGAAAGACAGATTTAAGTGTCTGACTACAGGGAACTGAGATTATCAGTGCCTTTTGTTCTCAAAGTGAAAAAGTTCCTTCATTCTTGAGATTTTTAGTTGCTCAGCTTCATTCTTGCTTAATGGAAAACATTTTCAATACACTACTGAGTCATGCTGTTGTGCTACATGCGGAATCTGGTTTGGCACGGTCTGGATGGCGGTTAATGTTGCTCCGAAACCTGTAGTTATTGTTCGGTCCATGATGGTCCCTCTGTTCTTTAGCACTTAGATGCCGCCGCTGTGATTTCCAGGAAGGTAGTCCCTTTCAAACTGTGACTCGTCAGACCACAGGACAGTTTTCCATTTCACCTGAGTCCATCTTAAATGAACTTGAGCACAGAGAGTTTTAACTTGCATTTGTGGATTCAGCGACAAACTGTGTCTGCTGACAATGGTTTTTATCAGTGGTAGCATGAGCCCAATGATCAGTAATTCAATATTCCCTTGTACGCTGCGTACACAGACTCCTCTGTATACCCCCATCCTTCTCTGGGGCTGATGTTCTTTTCTATGCTCTGCTCTTGTCCAGACTTTTTTGGAGAAAATCAATATAAGAACCAAAATATGTACAATATTTGAACTTGGAATTTGAACATCCGATAGCTTATATTTGTATTGCTACCAAATTGAATGCAGGGTAAAATGGATCTCCAAAACATTTAATTCAGTTTTCATTTACACTTCACACAGCGTCCTTACTTTTTGGCTACAGGGTTGTGTGCCTGTATTTAGACTGTGTGACATCTAAAACTAAAGACGTGCTGTGCTCCCAGTGCATGTTAACAATAGAGTCCAGTCCTCTGGGTGTGTTTTTCATTAAGACAAAGAAGTTGAACCTGCGTATTTCTTTCCAGCAATTCAGTTTTTTATCGAGTGTGAGTCACCAGTTGAATGCAGGGACTGAGGATTAGTTGTTCTTGCTGCAGATTCCACTCAACTCAGTTCAGCTCCACTAATACTCAGCAGCATGTTGCAGGTTACAACTAACACAGTGCATTGTTCTTTGTACCCAGTGATGCTCAGCTGTTGTTCATGCTTCATATAAAAATGCTGCTTATATTCAGAAAGTTTGCTTGAATTAAAGCAGCACCAAGGACTTAACACATCAACATCATTTTATTTTCACTCAGCTTGTGAAAACATATGAATGATATCTTATGTGGTTGAAGAGAGAACTTTCCAAAGCTGTAAAGTATTAGCAGGGAGTATCAGCAGACTATATCAAAAATGACATCAAAATAATTCATATAGATGGATAAGCTTTTGTGTTTCAGCTGAATGTGTGGGAGTGGTGCAGTTTTTATTTTATGTTCAGTGAAAAAAATAAGTGTTAATCCTTCTGACAGTTGAAAATCTGCTCACGTTACCTTTAATTTATGAAGTATAAGTGCAATGACACACAGATAACTTAACATTGATTTTACATTCATTTTTATTGATCAGTTCTTCCAGCTACCTTTTTTTCCAATATCTAAAATTCCTTTAAGATATATTAATGATCGTACAACACTGGTGAAATAAAACAATCCTGAATATCATAGCATTCCATCAATATATTACACATATATAACACGACTAAAAGCCGAAATCATCAGTGGTGCGCAGTATGAATACTTTTATGGGTCAAGTAAAGATGTCTCTGATTCAGCACCATAATCTACAGCTGCAGCCAAACGTCAGCTTCAGAGTCATATGAGTAAAGTTATGGAAAATAACAGTGGTTGTGATTTTGCAACTCTGAAACCTGTGCAGCCAAAGACCTGAGCAACACTTTACTTGAAATTTTAGAATGACTGTTTTTACTGTGTATTTTGTGGTTCTTATAAATACAAGGATCAGTACTGGGGAGATGATGTGTGCCAGATGTATTAAGCAATATTTCCACTGAGAGATTAAACGTTGTACAAGATATAATTAGTTGAATACTGTAACTCTGCCTCAAGTAACAAGCTCGTAACACACAAACTGAAAATATGGAAAAATAAAAGGCTCATCAGGCTTTTGATGCTTCTTCATGTACCTGTATAATGTGCTGAGCTCACAGTGTGTTAGCAGTTGTCCTCCTAAAGACTGTCTGAACTCTGAAGGAGGACAACTGTGGAAAGAGATGCGAGTCAGTGCATCCACATCTGTGTTTGTTTTTTCAGTCAGGGTAAAAGTCCCTGCTTAGGTCCTCTTTCACTGCTACATACTCAGTTCCTGGATGACCTGCTTCCTACTTTTGCTGCACAATGTTTTTTCCTACACTGTCCCGAGTGCAATTAGAATTTTTGCATCTAAAACATCAGCAGTCAGGTCATTATTAAGATCTACAACACACCTATTTCACAACCACAGACATTTTGACTTGTCTTAGCAGAGTTTTTGCTTTATATTCAATGAAAAGACAGCAAACTGAACACAAGTGTGAACTGTCCAGTCTTTGTAGGTCTCAGCTAGTTTCTTAGTGTCTTTACAACAATGTCACCTTTCCATTTAGGAGTAACTAGACCCATGCAACTAACTTGCATAAACTAGGACAGGACAATTAAATGGAATGCAGCCGTTACTCTTTGACAAGTCAAAATGTCTACAGGGAAAATGAACATGTTGGAGGATGTTGAAAAGCATAGTTGAGGACATAGCAAACGGTTAACTGACATCACAGCTCAACTATGCAGGTTGAGAAACAATGTCACAGACATTAAAGACATTTCGTTTTGACTGCTTGTAATATCCAGACTTCTTCTCATTCGTGAAATTGCAGCACAATAAAATTCAAGCAAAGTGTTGAGAGATCTTTAGCATTTCACTGAGGTTCATGACCTGCTGTTGATATCATCAATCTAAATCCTATGTGGTGCTGACATCTCAGCCAACATAATGTGCAAATAAGAAAACAGCCAGGATGGGAAGAACTCCACAACATCCCAGGAACTGGTGCTGGTCCCTGGCCCTGAGCTGGACTCTACTTTCTACACCGTTTGCCTCCTCGCCCGTCATTCACCAACTCAATAGCTGCCTACTTTCACATGCTTCACTATTATACCTGTTGCCTTTTGTTTTTACACAGGATATGAAGAGCCATACAAGTACATGTATAACAGGATTTCCTTCTTACAGTTAAACACAAATACCTGTGACTGAAAGAAACTGTAGCATGATTCAGCAACATGTGATGATTAACGTGTGTGTGTGTGTGTGTGTGTATATGTGTTCACAGGCTAAACTTTGCTTTTTGATTTTAACTCCAATGTAGACATTCATTCTTGACATTAGACATGCCGAGAATGTGCAGTGATCCTTGTTCTTACCTTAGGGCAGTGTTACAGATATGTCTCTCCACCACTGACCTCAAAAACCTAATTCTGTTTATGGTACTTTTTGTTGTGGTTAATGTTATTTAGTATCAAAAATTTACCATAATTAATGCTAAGTGTGTAGGCGCACTACTTGTGTAGCACAGGCCAGCATTTGAAACACTGCTCCAGCATATGTCCGGGCTTACTGTGTCAGTGTACTTGTGTGTGTGAGTGTGTGAGAGAGAGATTGATATTTAGTGAAGCATTAACGTTGTGTTAAATAAAAGGCCTTGTAACCAAAGGTGTTTTCTCCGCTGTAAGCCACGTACAGAAAACCGTCCTCATCCTTCTCCTTGTCGTACAGCTGCCCCATAGTCAGACTGCAACACACAGCAGAAAACACTCTGGTTAGATCACTAATGGAGACAAGTGGAATTCATCATATTTACATCTCCAGTGTGGAGCTGTGAAGATTGACCTCTATAGTGGTTGTTTTGTGTTGATCTACAGTATTTTGTAGTATAGTTCAAACAAAAACCTGCAGCGCTCCCGGTTCTTCACATTATAGCCTGCAACTTACAGTATAATTCAACTCTAATAAATTAATTAACTGCATCTTTCTGTACAAGTAGCACACAGAACAGAACAGACCAATACTTAGTTACAGATACAAGGAAAGAATTTGGTGAATGAGGAAACAAAAAAGTAATTTTGAAATTGATGTCAGCAACATGTCTCAAAAAAGTTGGGACAGGTCCATGTTTACCACAGTGTACTCTCTTCTTTTAACAACAGTCTAGAAACGTCTGGGAACTGAGGAGACCAGTTGTTGGAGTTCTGGGGGAGGAATGTTGTCCCATTCGTGTCTGATATAAGATTCTAACTGCTCAACAGTCCTGAGTCTTTGTTGCATTTTGAGTGTGAAGATAAGTCAAATATTTTCAGTTGATAAAAGGTCTGGACTGCAGACAGGTCAGTTCAGCACCTGGACTCTTCTAGTACAAAGCCATACTGTTGTCATAGCTGCAGTATGTGGTTTATCGTTGTTCTGCTGAAATATACAAGGCCTTCCTTGAAAAAGACGTATGTGTCAGGGTTTTCTCAGAACAGAACTGAGACAAAGAAGAATTTTAGTTGAAACAAAACAACAACAGAAAAGGTAAATACAGCAAGCAATGACAAAATGAAGCTAAAACATGGACACAATAAACTTAGCCTAAGCAGCAACTGAGGAAATAAAACATTGTCCAGAAATGGTAGGAACATCATGCAAATGGCCCATGATTTCCAAAAAGAATGTCATATTTCAATTTGTTTGACCTCAAAAATATTTTCCACTTTGCCTTAGACCAGGGGTCCCCAACCCTGGTCCTCAAGGCCCACTGTCCTACGTGTTTTGCAGATATCCCTGCCCTACACCCTGCTGATTACCTGGATCAGGTTTATTCAGTCAATCAGTTGCTGGAAAATACCATCTCCAATGAGTGTAGAGTAGGGGAAGACAAAGTTGATATCTTCCAGCTACTGATTGACTCCTGACACCTGATATCTATGGCTTCTTCTTTGCACGACAGAACTTTAACTTGCATAACTTGCATTGCATGATGATTTGATGATCACAGATAGTGATGTTTAGAAGTATTCCTGAGCCCATGCAGTGGCGTCCATCACAGAGTCATGTCTGTTTTTAATGCAGTACCATCTGTGGGCCTGATGATCAGGCATCTTGTTGCTGATGCTTTTGATGATATGATAACTGTGGATGATGATATATTCAAAGCAATTTTACATTAAGGAACATTATTCTGAAATTGTTTGACACTCTGTAAACACAGCAATGATTGCATTGTAGATTATACACAGTGTCCCAACTTTTTTGGAATTAGGGTTGTACAACATATGCAAGTTCTAATCTAAAACAGTGATTTCTAAGGCTGTGACACACCAAGCTGACATCAAAGAACTAGGAACAACTTAGATTAGTACATAGCCTTCGTCCGGACCAAAAAATGGCAACAGGAAAAAACTCTGTATACCAGCAGGTGTCATACTCTGCATTCATCATACTCACTTATAGAGGTTTGAGCTGGTTTCACAATATGATCTGACATCTGTATCCCTCCAGTAATGGTGATTTTTAAATAAAGTCATTGCAGAAACTCATTATTCCATCCTCCCCTGATTTCCAGATTTGTTGCTCACTAATGGTTTAACCAGACTTTGGCTTTTGCTTTTTTTTTTTTTTTTTTTGGTGATTGTGGTTTGTTGAAACACGGATGACCTATACTCTGTGCTGTGAATACACTGTGCCTACTAATTTCTTCTAGTAAAGAATGGAAACAAAGACAAGTGATAGGTTTCTGGGATATGTTATTGAATTTGGTGGAATCATGGAGTATTATTATGTGGGAAACTCAATCACAAGAGAGGTGGAACTTCTTCAATGTGGTTTTGTCTTTCAGAACCAAGACACAAATTCATGTGTGTCATGGTTTCGTTCTCAGTATCAGAATTGTTAGTAATGGTCATCCTCTGTCCTGTAATAATAGAACAGGTATGCAATAATAAGCTCCACCAGTTTACTCCCAAATGCAAAACTGATGATTATCATGTAGGTCATGTATGTACCATGTAATAGTAAAATGGAAAATACTGTATAAAAAAGTTTCCCAGGCGATTACCCCCTCACTAGCCAAACTTTGCCAACATTTAATCCCTTTAATCCCTACAGTTTGTAGTGGTACATGCTATATGCTTACAAAAAGGTATGGTGTAGATTTAGTGTAATTACTGTGTAATGTTAGAGCTGTAATCTAAAGTGTCAGCATAGCTTCTTAGTACAAAACATGTTCAACAGGAATGTGTTACGGTAAATCAGCACAATAAGGAAGTGGTGGCTGGAGAATTTCCTCAGCTTTTATCCATCCAGATTCTTCTGCTGACTCATCTGTGGAGAGTGTCCCTGTCCTGATTATTTTTAGCACTGATGTATGTAACTCCAACACAGTAGTGCTTCTAATCGACTAATCTCCTTTTCAGGAGAGCATGAGGTCAAGTAGCTCAGCTATGACTGATCATGTTAAAAAGCCAGATCAGAGCAAATTATTACTGAAGATAATTAAGGTAGTTACCAGTAAATTATCTTAAGTTAGAAAGTCAGAACTCAAATAATGTTTGTGTTGAGACCATATAAAACACGCTGTCTTTAGTACACTAGTACAGAACCATGCTATGGCTGCTCTATTGCTACAAATCATTTAAATTCTGAGACGTGACCTAAATTAACATCTGCAATTACATCATCAGCAAAAAGCTGCACAGTTACTAACGGCCTTGATACTGCATTTCACTCTGTGTTAGACAGAAGCAGTTTAGTGCTTCATGGCACAAATGACAAAGATTTATAATATGAAGACTGTGGTGTTCCTCTCACCTGGACTGGGGCACTGTTTTATCAACAAAGAGAAAGATGGCTTTCTCGGAAGGCAGCTGGATGCGTTTCCTGATGATCCACATGAACTGGGCCACAGTGATGTCAGAGGGCACCAGGTACTTCCTCTTATCGATGTCCACTATCTGAGAGCCAGACACCTTCTCCACTATCACCTAGGGCACATACACGAACAGATACTTAGGCTTTTAACGCTGTCTGGAGACATATATACATATACATATACATAGATAGATAGATAGATAGATAGATAGATAGATAGATAGATAGATAGATAGATAGAATGCAAATCTCAGTATGTTTTAATAATGCCCAGTGTTCCCACCATGTGTAGTAGTTTGCATAAGAAGAACTACAGTCCCCAACTGTTGTATGTATCCTATAGCTGGCTGATTAATCTGTTCATCCATTATTCTAACCGCCCATCCCCTCAAGCAGGAATGCTCAAGCCTATCCCAGACGCATGGGACACCCTGGATATGTTGATAGCTTATCACGGAGCTGACATACAGAGACAGACAACCATTCACAATCACATTCACACCTACAGTTGGTGTACATACTGAAAGTATTTGGGCAGTGAGTTTTTATGATTTTGCCTTTATACACCACTGCAAGGGATTTGAAATGAAACAGTTAAGATGTGATCAAGTGTAGACTTTCAGCTTTAAGAGGTTTCACAAAAATATAGCTTTTAACATTTAGGAGATTCAGCCATTCTAAACAGACAAGAAGTTAACTGACCAGGTGCAGTTCCTGCCCTCATTGCATCAACACAAATTAAGTAGATAAAAGGTCCGGAGTTAACAGTTATCAGGCATTGATTTAACATTAGGCAGCTGTTTGACTGGTGCTATCGATATGAAATCCAAAGAGGATTTCAGTGCATTTGAGCAAGATCATCATTAGGCTGACAAAACAACATACATCTATAAAAGAGATAGCAAAAACCTTAAGTGTGTGGCCGAATTACCAGTTAACATGTGTGGAAGACTACTAACGTGGATGACTGCAGAATTCCTTGGTGAAGAAAAAAATCCTTCACATCATCAACAGAACTCAAGAATACCTTGGATAAGGTAGGTGTAACATCGTCAAAATCTACAATCATGAGACGCCTTCATTAGTGAAAATACAGAAGATTTTAGACAAGGTGCAAACCACTGGTAATATTCAAGAACATGTAAGCCAGATTAGACTTTGCCAGAAAACATCTAAAAAAGGCTCCATGTTCTGGAATCAGATTCTATGAACAGATAAACCAAGATAAACTTACTAGAAAAGCACAGTGGAGGAAATAAACAGCTCATGATCTTTATTAAAACAAACCACATCATGTGTCAAACATGGCGGAGGCAATGTTATGCCCTGGGCATGCATGGCTGCCATTGGAACTAGTTCACCAGTGTCTATTGATGATGTGACTGCTGACAGAAGTAGCAAGATGAATTCTTGGGTGTATAGGACTGTACTCTCTGCTCACATTCAGCCATATGCTACAGAACTGATGGGACAGATCTTCACGGTGCAGATGGATGATCACTCTAAACACACCGTTAAAGCAACTCAATGTTTTGAAGGCAAAGAAAAGAAATATTCTTCACTGTCCAAGTCAGTCACCTGATCACAACTTAACAGAGCAGCTTTTCAGTTACTGAAGACAAAACTGAGGGCAGAAAGACCCATAAACAAGCAACAACTGAAGGTGGCTGCAGTGAAGGTCTGGCTAAGCATCTCCAGGGACAAATCTCATAATTTGGTGATGTCCATTGCTCCAGACTTTAAACAGTCATTGAGTGCAAAATATTTTCATCCAAATATTAGGTATGGTTATAATTATGTCACTTTGCCCAAATACTTTTTAACCCCTGAAAGTGTATGTACTCTATTTAAAATGACTGTAATTCATAAATGGTAAATGCCATATTTTTTGAGAAAACTCTTAAAATGAAGCTGAAAGTCTACACGTCAGTCACATCTTGATTGTTTTATTTCAAATCCATTGTGGTGGTGTATAAAGGCAAAGTCATAAAGACTGTAGATGTTGGATACTTCTTGTTTGTATAGGCAATTTAGAGTCACCAATTACCCTAACTGCATGTCTTTGGAAAGAGAACCTGCAAACTCCACACAGAATGAAATCAAACCTGAGTCCTTCTTGCTGTGAGGTGACAATATTAACCACTACACCACCATGTTCCCTCTGGGCAATTCATTGCATTTTATTTTCAATTACCATTGCTACTTCCAGTAATTATTAAAGCAAGACAACTGCAATAAATTTATTGTTCCACATTCCAGCCAGCACACACTTTTCCCTAAAAGCACAGTCACTTTCAGAAGGCTGTGGCACTTTTAGCTCAGCCAAATATGCTACACAACAAGATGGCTCACTTGCTGATAAAGCCTTATTAACATCCTGTCATACAATTGGGCAGTTTGATTATCACAGAAGAAGAGCCAAAATAACTGAGCAGACAAGACTAACCAGAAAATCCAAATCTAAAATATAATTTTGTCATAACCAAGCAGCCCTAATGTGTGCCAGATTGCATAAAAATGCATGCATGTCCATAGATCGAGTGCACAGTCGTCACAGGACAAGCATGGATTGGTTGCCCACACATTTAACCCATTAAGGCCCTTAAAATAATAGACAATATACAACAAAACACTGCTGTGCAGTATTGCTGAAATGGCTCATACTGGTAAAAGTTGGAGTTTCTTTTTTCACTGGAGTCACAGTTGAAATCCTGGTTCCATCCAAATCCCAATCAGCCATTGCCACTCACTCTGTCTTCTATCACTCCCATAACTGTCATTCTCTCCTCCACTCACTCAGTCCTTATCTCTACACTTTCTGTTACTCTGTCTTAACCCCTTGACCCTCTAACCACCATTCCACTGCTAACCTGCTAACCCCACCCCCACTCACCGGTACTCTGTCAGGGTATTTGTTGCGTATTTTGGCTGACTCCACACATCGGTGCTCTGAGGAGGAGACAACAAACAAACAGGAAGTCAGAGATAACAGGGATGAGTGAAATCTCCTGGGAAGCCTCCTCTAATGCTGCCAAATACAGCCAGGCCTAGCACCAAGTGCTCCTGTGCAAGATTAAGGCCTGCAGCTGCCTGTCAGACAGAGGAGTGGATGGAGCTACACAACAGGACAGGCTGTGATTAGCTCCATTAGTTACAGTAGTGAACTATAGTCATTATTGTTAAATCATCAATCTTTATTAGGTGATACTACACATTTTAGTAATTAGTAAGGGCAGGAGTAGCACACAGACACTGAACACAGGAGGGGGAGGTGATGGGTGATGTGATGTGTGGATCCGTTTAGGTTCAGCACCTTGCATACTTTCATTAGCCTACATAAAAGTCCTACTTTTGGAAACATCTCTACAAAACCATCGTCTGTGTTTCTTCAAATGGACATTAGATAGTCTGCAGAGAACATGCACCCAGAAGCTGAGAAGAAAAGCAACAGGGCAGATAAATAACCTACCATAGCTATCTGACTATGAGGAGAGCATTGCACCAAACTAAATTCAAAATTCTGGTAAATTCATATCATGGATATTCACCTTAGAACCTTAAAATCTCCCTGATAGCAGAATACTTCCCCTGAACTACTACTGAGTTGGGTACACTCACTCAATTTTACCTGCAAATATTCCCCGAATTAATTACTACACTCTAATATGTTTAAAGACATTTTCTACCAGGGATTTAATACAGGCCTAAGCAAGTCATCATTAAATTGCAAGATTCGTGAATAGAGTTTGGCGCACTACACAATTCTAGGCGAAATCAATGTTATGTGATGTTAAAGGTGAAACTAATTTTGACAGCGGTCATTTAACTTAGAGAAAGACCATATTAGCATTTGTTGCCACTAATGCACAATTAGCCATTGGGTTTATAACAGCCTTTTGCGGGCTACTGTAACAAACAAGCATTTCTGGAAGGATGTGGAATGATACGGCAAAGCGGAAAGGAGGATGCGTGACATGACAAAAACAACATCCCTTGTTTCATAACAATCCGACCCACCGCCCCCTCCCTTTACCCAGTGAATGGTCCTCTTTAAACATCCATTTCATCTTTGCTGGATCCCCGCACTGAGGCGTGATGGCAGAGTGAAGAGCGGGCTGTGAAATCAGAGGATAATGTCCAAAAATCCAGACAAAGGCGATCAAAACAAAACGTCAACAAATCTCTGCCTGAAGCTTCCCACTGTCCGTCTAGCTGGAAGGTGACGTCACAGCCCGATAGCCGTACGGTGGTGGTGATGATGTTGCCTTCAAGTGACCTCGGAGGAAACCAAAGTTTGCTGCCTAGTACCGCTATCCACTGCCCCCAAATTAGAATGAGGAGCATGGATGGATTAAACTCTAAGACGTCTCCACAACCAATGTATCCGCAAGGCGTTTTTTTTAATATGCAGGAAGAGAAATGCTAAATCGTACAGATTTGTTTGTTTGCTTCCCAGTCTGAAGGCCTGGGTCATATGTAGGGCAGGTGGTAGGGCATGTACATGTCTGTGCCCAAAGCCCCATTGACCTATCCATCAACTGATGTATTGCCATGGTATGGTGGGCCTGTTGCATCGTAATTGCAAGGTGGCAGTTTGTGTAAATCACACAATTAAAGCAGAATTTGATCGTTTTGGTGGCTATAGGGACCACCAGTAAACGTTCACATTTGCACCGATGTTACATGAACGCCGCATGACTGCCACAAGTGGCAGCCATGGTAACCGCGAGACGCTGAAACATGGCGCGGTGTATAGTGCTTAGCTAGGAAGCTAACGTAAATAACATGGTATTTCGATTCCGAAGCTGTTATATGGATGTTACTCAGCAAGCGTTTCATCACTGTTTACTCAACACTGCGTTGTGTGGGACTGTTTACTCGCGTTAGTTTTCCCGGGCGTATTCGCTAAATTAACATGTATGCTAGCTAGCTAGCTAGCTAGCTAGCAGGCTGAGTTAATGCTACACAATACCAACACTAGTAGTTACTCTCAACTGAACGAGCGCTATACCAACCTTTATCCATGGCTTTCTACGAAGTATATTCGCATCCGTCTTTGATTCGGTACAAGACGAGTGTTTGCACCAAAGCCACTCTCTTTCTGGTTTTAGTTTTGTGCCTTACCTACATTTCACCTCTGCTCGTCGCTTACAGGAGCCAAGGTAACTTAAAGCACTTTAATGCTAAATAGAACTATTACTCCTCTACGTCTGTTAAGTGAGAAACATAATAGACACCTCATGAAGTGTGCGTCCTGTTAAAGCCATGTTATTTCAGGTTTCTGGATAAAAAGAAGCACGTATGAGGAGCAGCCGGTGGTGAGGTTCCAGTACCAGACTCTGCTGGTGGCACTAACCAGTACTGTGGGAGACTACGTGGCTTGGAGCACCTACCCCCATCTTAACAGCATGCTTGGGCCGAACCTCCGGATTCCTACTGTCTCTGTAAGAAGAAATTCACTGTTCATTTTAGCTTGTGCCTGTATGTTTTGTGCTGGTATGGTAGAGTAAAGATCATCATCACACTAACAAACTGTACTACAATATGTGTGTGTTTCTCTGTGTGGCGACACACACCACAGGTGAGAGAAGAGGACCAAAACCAGGACGGGAAGTTGGACCTCTTGATTTTTAAGCTGCAGCTACCACTAAAACCTGAGGAACATGTGTACAGCATCCAGCTGCTGCTCACCTTCAGCTACCAGCTTTTTGTATGTATTCCTCTGCAGTACCTATAGCAGCTATATACTGTACCTCAGACTCTGATTATGTCTGTGCCACGTATTATTTACACTTACTTTCTCCCTCAGAGTTGATGTTCTTCTAACTTCATTTAGTCATACATATGCTGCCATTGGCCCTGGAGCTACTCAGCTTTACAGGGTTTTCTGCATTTTTATGACCATTTTGTCATTTTGCTTAGTAAGGGATAGCTTTAGAATACATCCTGATACTTTACAGTGTGTTTCCTTTGGGTATTCAGACATTTCTTTTTTCCCAGCGGATGTCCACAGTGGTGATGCAGAGCATGGCCTATGTGCAGCATTCTTCTTCTGTCCCCGGAGCTAAACTGTTCATCAGTGGAGACCTGAGGCTGCATCAGAGGACGCCTCTGCCTCACCGGGGACTCTACAACATTTACAATGTGAGTGGACATATTATCTTGCCACATGTCCTCCTCAGCATATAGTGATTCCACATGCTTTATTTACTGTATTGTTTTCTGTTTGTCCTTTTTTCAGGTGTCAGTTATCGACAGTGCCAGCCCCTTTGCAAGTGCATATGACCTTGAAAACATAGTTAAGAGCTACCAGGATAGAAATCGTAAGTTCACTAAGTATTGTTACCTGCTTGGATGGCTGAATGTGTCATGTGACTAAACACCTGTACAACTTTCTTTTTTTCCTGACACAGTGACAACTGTACTGTCCTGTCCCATGCCAGTTTGGACTGTTGGTCGAGCTGCTGGTTCACCCTTTGAGCTTAATGCTGAGATCCGTTACCCGATGGAAGTCATTAGATATCCTTTAGGAAATACAGGAGAGAATATATGTGTGTTAAAACTACTACTGTTAAACTACTAACTTAGTCATAAGTAGCTTTATGGGCAGTTTAAGTGTTGTTAGAGTAGTTGTTCCTTGAGATGAGGTTACTGAATGTACAGTATACAGACTGTACATTCTTTTACAGTACCATCTAATACACTGCATGGCTAGAAATGTTTATTTTAGGTACTAACCATTTAAACCACATACATATTATTTATACATTTTATGTTGTTTCTCAACATCCACAGCTTTACATTAAAACAAGCTAGACTAGGAAAAAAACAGCAGAAAACTAAACTGACCTTTTATAACATGTTCTGTCTTAACCATTTCCCTCCACCTACCGCCCCGGCTTCTGGGAAACCATCAAATTTGCCTGGATTCAGTACGTCAGTGTGCTCCTCATCTTCATCTGGGTCTTTGAACGCATCCAAAGATTTGTTTTCCAGAACCAGGTTTTGACCACCATACCCATACCAGTGGGAAAACCTCATCTGTCGTGATGCAGTCAGGTACACGTGAACCATCGGGTTGTTTTCAGAGACAATGTTATTCGTCTTACAGTGACTCATTAGCACCGATTCTCTATGACCAAAAGGTAACTAATGATTATTTTAAGATGTAGCTTTGCAGTTTTTAATTATAAGAACGTTCTTCAGTTGTGACCCATATTAGTGTACAGAACTGAACCGTGTCCAATTTAAACGCTTAGAACCTTTTTCTATTATACACATTAATTATGGTAGTTCTGTTCTAACTGATGTAAAAACTTAAAGTGACTTGTTTCCCTATGTGGCAAATGTCAAAAAAACAGTTACTGTCACATCAGCTGTGTTGAATGCATTGTGTTCCAATGTGATAATTATTTTCCAGTTAGTCCTCAGTAGTTAGCACTAAGTTGACCAATGAACTTCCCAGTAACCTGCTGTGTTTCTTTAAGACCTGACCCTGTTTTTTTATAGAAATATAACGAGAGACACACAAATGTGTTCATATGTTCATATTTATGGCAGTTTGTGATTATAATTAAAGAATGTGTTTGTTCAAGTGCTCATTTATTTTTGTATTGGACATAGGATTAATAAATAATTTGTACATTTTCACATTTTTTTATCTTCTTCACATTCATACTCCTTTGATTTTAATACACTTATAGAGATTGATTGTCTTTGTGATGTTACATCAGAATAATACTGCAGATGTATAGATGTATATATCCAGAACTATATACTACCAGTCAATAGTTTGTACATGCTGTCTCCTTCAGTGTTTTTTTTTTTTTTTTTTTTTTTGTACATTAATACTGAAAACATTGAAATTATGACAGAACAACCATGGGACTATATAGTCAACCAAAACATGTCAAATAACCCAGAATATGTGTTTTATTATTTTATTATATTTAAGATTGTTCAAAGTAGCTACATTCAGCTTTGGCACACTTGTAGTATTTTCTCATCAGATTCGCAATGTAGTGACCTGGACCTTAATGTGCTTTAGACCATCAGTTGTCTAGTGCAGAATAAGACTAAGTCAATATTCACATTTGTGCTACTACAGCTACTGTACTAATCCAGCTTATAGTAAGAAACACTGTCAGTTTGAAAAATCTCAAGACCTTGGAATTTATCCTCCAGTACAATCATCAAAATCATTAAACGCTTTGATGAAACTAACGCTCATGAGGATCATGCCAGAAAATGAAGACCAAGAGCTACCTCTGCTGCAAAGTAAGTTTATTAGAATATTAATTTGTAATATTCAATCACCAAATGAGTTTTGTCCACAGATATGCTTTGTCAGGACTTCACTGCAGCCACCTTCAGTAGCTGTTTATGGATCTTTCTGCCTTCAGTTTTGTCTTCAGTAATTGAAAAGCTGCTATACTGGGTTGAGATCAGGTGACTCAGATACATATCAGCCACTTGAGGAATATTCCATTTCTTTGCCTCTAAAAAGTCATCTGCACTATCAGTTTTGTAGCATTTGGCTAAACATGAGCAGAGAGTATGGTCCTATACCTCAGTATTCAGCTTGCTACTTCTGTCAGCAGTCACATCATCAGTAAACACCAGTGAACCTCTTTCACTTTTTGCCATAAATGCACATGCAATAACACTACCTCAACATGATGTGGTATGCATCTGATCATGAGCTCTTCCTTTCGTTCACCATACTTTTCTCTTTCCATCATTCTAATAAAAGTTAATCTTTTCATAACTCCAGAGAATCTGATTCCATAACTGGTCAGGTTTTCTTAGATGCTTTGTCACAGTCTCCTGACTCCTGGTTTGAGAGGCTTTTATTTTGAAAATCTCTTCTATCATTGAGCCATCTTCCTGTGTGTGGGGAAATTTCTCTTTTCCTCTGTCTATTCTTAGACATAATCAGCAAAATTGAACTGGCCTATACACGATCAGGCATAACATAATGACCACCTGTACAATCTAATTCAATTCAATACAACAGCTCTGCCATTAACTTTACTTTTAAAAAGTTATAATTTCTCCGTTTTTAGGTTAAAACTGTCAGAAATGTGATAATATTATTACACGTGCATTACTAAGGTCATTGTATGTTAAGAGGTGTCTCTAATGTTTTAGACCTCTCATTGATATAAATAGGGAGACCAAAACAGTTCAGAGTTCCTGAACTCACCTCATTTCCTGTCCAATGCTCCAAATGATCCAGTCTCTGTGACCTTCTTCTGTATCCTGTTTCTGTTTGACTGCTTTACTGGTTTTAATGGTTTACTCATGACTTTAACAATATGAATTATAACATAATAGCATTAATTCTATTATAGAAGAATAATGGATTTTTTTTCCATTCTCAGTCCTAGTGCTTATATGTGACTGGTACACATAGTCAAATACAGAAAGCCAATGTCTCTGATCTCTTTAAATGAAATGACCAACCTAGCCACATGAAACTGCAACTTGCTGATGACAGATGACAATTAAAGATAATGGACTCTGCTCTCTGTCTAGCAGGAGGACATATTACTTAGTGATAGCTGGTGAGGCACATCTGTAGTGCAGATTCTGCAGGACTTAACAGACAAGAGTCGTGGTTTTCATTTCCTTTCTTCCTTCTTCTGACTCGCTATGCCAAGGTATGTTTGTTAGTAAATGGGTGGGTAGTTGTTTTGACTGTATGTGTACCCTTGTGCAGTTCTGGGCCAGTACCGCTGCATTAGCTCATTTAAGCTGCTCAGTCTGCCAAGTTTAGTTGAGCCAAAGACTTTTACGAGAGTCACACCCTGTGTGCTTGACAGTACTTACAGTTCTTATCTGCCTTAAAAACATTTACACTTTAGCCATTTTACACTAACTTCTATTCAGTATTATACAGTCACAGCCAAAGACAGAAGTTGTGCTATGTGTTCAAGTCAAGGACAAGTGAAATGTATAGAAAGAGACTTGTTTTAGTGTTTAATAACATGCAGCATTACTCCAGCAGCCTTGCAGTAATGCATACAATTCAGTGAGTCTATAGCAGCCCTATGAGACTCTGAGTACAGAAGTGCTTTGATCCAAATGCTAAATGAGATCCTACCAGTTATTATTAAGTTGTTATTAAGTCTGTAATCAATGTTTCCTAGGTAGAACAAAATCTGAGTTCTGATTTTTTTCTCAGAATTCTGAATTTAAAGTTGGAAATTTGAGTTTAAAGTTAGAATCCTGTGCTGTCAGAATTCTGAGAATATAGAACTCATATACATTTTCTACTGTTCCTTCTGTAGCCTAAATGTGGAACCTACCAACATGATGTATTGACCACTGCAGTAGTCAGTGCAAACTAAAACTGTTCATTTATCTACTTTGTTACAATCAATACTACTGACTTCATACACTGCTGCAGAGACTGTGAGTGTCTGTTGTTTGGATGACAGAGCACTATATTCGTTTTTACACCTCAGTGTAGCTGTTTCAAACTGAATTCACATCAGCGCCTTGAGAACAGTCAATACCCTGCCCCCTCCACTGCTCTCTCTCCATCCAGCCTTTAGCCAGTGCCTGAAGAGCTTTGGCTGCAGAAAGATTCAGGATGTGAGTGCAAACCATCCAGGAAGCAGCTGCATCATTTTCCAGCTTAGTTTATTTCTGGTTAAACCAGCTCTATCCTACTAAATTCTTATAAGATGCTATTCTCCTCAGTTTCATTTATGCTGGTATGTGTCTGGTCTGTGAACAGTTTCTTTTTCACTCACTAAGTAGGCGAGTCACATTTGACTCAATGACAGATGATGAGTAATGTTGAGTTAATGTTTCCACAAAAACTGTTGTGTACTGTTTGGTAACCAACTTGTCAAATTTAGGATTTAGCAGAGGAGGATTTAGCCAAAGAGTTTTATGTTGAGCGGAGCAAACCAGAGGCTTTGTGAACTTAACTAGTAGTTAGACCCAACTCTGTGTCTCTGGTCCTGTGGACACCGATAAGTGGCTGCCTGCTCCATGTTACACCCACCTACCAGCAGCCCCCCGCTTAGCCCTCTTTGCCAGTCGTTCAGCCCAGCAGAGACACTGGCCACGTCTCAAAAGTCCTCATTGTACACAACCAGGCTGTTCAGTAACCGAGCTGTGCTGACCGAGCGCAGAGGGACAGGAGCGGACAGCAGAGAAGAGGGGAGCACCGGGGCTTTGGGGACAAAGAGAGAGCACAGCCCGCTGGTTCCGCCACCAGACAGCACGACAGAAAAGAAAAGGTAACTATAAGACATTTGAACTGAATGCCGGGGAATTAAATTCAATATAGTTATTGTTCGGTGAGGACCGTTGTTTCCGTTCACTTGGAGACGTTTGCGGCTAACTTAGCTGTGTGCTGATGTGAAGAAGAAGAAGCTAGTGGACACAATTTTAATGACAACGTATTTATGAATTCGACCTCTCGGAAATGCAGAAACACTGTAGCTAAACTTATACAGAAACGTATAAAAGTCACTAAACCAAACCCCTGAGACCCCAGTAACGTACACACAATGGACTCGTTGTTAGTACAGGTGGGTATGTTGGAGAATTATATCAACAGCTATAATTAATATGTTTTCCATAAAAGTATTAGGGAATGTGAAATGGTCATAGTGGTGCTAGAAGCTGCTTCTACCGTCATTTAAATCATTATTTCGTTGTTTCACATTACGTAGCAACATGTGTCTAACTAGAATACTGACTTTTTATTGGTATGACACCTGACAAGTAGGGAAGAGGATGAACTGGAGGAAGGACAGAGGTAGAAGAAATATTGTCCAAACACTGAATGACGGTGAGATAACTCACAGTGTGAATCATGCAGGGATAATGTTTGTTTTATTACAGAAACATATAACCCACCATGTAACAGCAGAAATATAAAAACACAATCACAACATGAGACAGTAATTGTTACTAATTGCCACAGGAACCTCCATCATGGTAGCAAACTAAACTTAAAATTGTTCTCAGCCACATCCACTGACACCATGTATATCATCCAGTCGAAACACGACGTACTGTAAATGTGATCATGTTCACACTGACTTAACAACTTGAAGCTACATATTAACAGTCCCATGAGTCCTCGCACTCATAGCACAAATCGCAGTACCCAAGCAATCATATCAGTCAGGTCATTACAATAACATTTTAAATGATGTTGTCAGGCATAACTCCTCGCTGAGATGAAGGTTTTTGTCCTTTCCTTTCTCAGAGTTGGTCTGAGAAAATCCTAGCTATGACTTTTTAGTTAAATTAGGAGCTCTGAGCATATTCTGAGGATGGTTGTGAATACACCGCTTGACATTTATTACTAACTAATAACTCACAGTTATGAACGATTGCATGTTTATATTGTATATACGCGGCAGGAGTACAACAAAGTCATTTAATTCAAAACTCATTTTGGAATTTGCACTATCTACACTATGTACAGGCACAATGAACTTTTACTGTAGAATAACCCAGTGGCAATATCCCCTTCAACACAAAGGACTTTGTCTGTAATTCTCATTTCATCAAATATCAGATATTATGAAATATAAAAATATCAAATATTTTTTCCCTTAAGCAGTTCAAGTAACTTTCTTGTAAATTTTTGTGATTGGTTCCCCACTTGCCCCTTACTCAGTCTGCTGCCACCCTGCTTTTATGTACTGAATTGTGTCAGGGGCATGTTTGCACAGCCTGCACCTGGGGTCCTGCCTGTTGTAGTAGACCCCAGACTCCACTGATCTTGCACCCAGAGCTTGTTCCTATGCTGCCAAGATTAGTTTCTCTGTGCTGTCTTTCCAGCCACTCGTAGAATTTGTTGATATCAGCCACTTGAATAGGTATTGATTGTCCAGATCTTGTTCCTCCCATTCAGCTGACTTCTCAGGACTTGCCTTACCTTACAGGCATTTGGTGGTCACAGCTTTCCTTGTGGCCTCTTCATGGTTTCCATTAGCCTGCGGGATTCCAAGGTA
>OMLM01020155.1:41075-55264 GCA_900302695.1 Helostoma temminkii | reverse complement strand
TTTACATTTAGATATCATATTTACATTTACATTTAACATTTACATTTACATTTAACATTTACATTTAACATTTACATTTACATTTATATTTATATTTAACATTTACATTTAACATTTACATTTACGTTTACATTTATATTTAACATTTACATTTATATTTAACATTTACATTTACATTTAGATTTAACATTTAACATTTACATTTACATTTAGATTTAACATTTACATTTAGACTTTGTCACATTTAGCTAAATGTGAGAAAATGTGTTGTGTCATTTAGTTAAATGTGAGAAAACTAGTTATAAGTGCTCTTTTTACATTCGGCACCCCATAAGTCTGCTTGCAACATCAGGGAGTCTAATCTCTATTATCAGTTCAATACATACGTACCTTCTCCCTGCTAAGAAACTATTCTAGCTCTTTTCTGTATTGTTTGCAAATTCTGGAAGTACTTTCTGTCCTGACCTCCTGTTCCATTTCCTGTTGTCTCCCTCACCTAACCATCTGCCTTTAAAAATAAACATCTTTTACCAAGTCTTGCCTGTCAGCCTTGTCTAGTCCAGTTCTCAGTGCAGACAGTGGGAATGTTAAACAACTTCACCAAAGGTAACATTACTGTGGAAAGATGTACAGTAATGAGTATCCAGGTAGCTATAGTGATGAAAGTAATAATAGATTATTAATGGTAATTGTCAGTTTAAGTGGTCTGTATTTAATCAGACTGATTAAATATAGATATTCAAATAATATATTCAATCAACATGTTATCTAAATTTTATTATTTTGAAATAAATTATATTTCTGGATTTAGGAAATATATATCACATACATGAAATATGAAAATAGCTTAATAGTTAACCATGAAAGAGACACTAGACTATGTTGCTGAAGTTTCCTCCTTTTTACACTTTCATATCTTACTATAATTTCTCTTGCTTTAGATATTTGCACACTTAGCAGCCACTACTTTCCTTTTAGTCCACTCCATAATCAGTTGTTTTGCGCCAAGTAGAATATGATATGCCCAAACCAAAGCCACTGAGACCATACCTGCCCTATGACTATTATTTTATATGGTGTAATGTATTATATGGGTATAAACTATCATAAAGGGATGTGACTCTGTGGCTTAATTCTCTGATCACCTGATGCATTTATGAAGTAAATTCTGACTAAAACAGACTGATATTAGCTTAATATTAGAACACTGGAAATTGTGCGTTTAAAAAATACAGTACAACAAAAGAAAATAGTGCTGTACAATAATGGAAAGTTTGGAATCAGTCCAACACCAAGTAATTAAAAGTCCAGTATTGCCAATACCCATACCAAAACATATACTTTTAACTTTTAAAACCTACATATAGTACTGTGAAAAAGTATTTATAATATGTGAGGGAGAGAAGAAAAGCTGTAAAACCATAACAATAAGCTACAAAAGGAAAACTGTAAACTGTACAAAATATATTTTAGTTCACCTTAGGTGCTTAGTCTGTTATATTCCACTCAGTAATGAGTTCATATTCCAAAACAAATTTGTATTTTTTGCAGCCTATGTTAAACTTAACTTGGATCCATTATTCTCATCCCTGACTAATGTCAATATCTTCACAAGGTGGTGTTGTTTTATTAAAAATATTAGCCTATTTGCTCTAAAGGATATAGAGGATTCCAAAAAATTCTACGTAAGAGTCTACTCATAAGACAAAATAAACCACATGTAATCAGAAGGTTAAAGAGACTGACAAAAACAGAGTACAACAGGGAGATTAAAAGGTGGGAAGAGACAAGTGAAGGGGGAAGGAGGGGACATAAAGTGTTCATCAGCCGCTCCTTCCTTACTGTCTCTCTGATGATGGAGGCACTGGACGAAGCTGAGCTCTGCTTTCCAGAACTCCTCAATACCTCATGCAAGAAGTACACACGTCTTGACTCTGAGGCATTGATCACTTACATTCTGATGTCTTTCATCTCTGTGCTCACTGTGACTCTCAACCTGCTGGTCATCATCTCCATCTCTTACTTCAGGCAGAGATAAATGTCTTGGCATTTATAAAATGTTGTTATAGTTATATCTATTATGCTAAGTGACTTCTGAGCATTATATTTGTATGGTTTTGTAAGATAAACGTCAACTGTCATTGCAATTTTTCTAAACCAACAATGTTAGTAGTGAGAATGTTGTTAATGTCCATAATATTCACGTTGATGATATTCTCTCACTCCAGGCAGCTCCACACTCCCACCAACCTCATCCTCCTCTCTCTGGCTGTCTCAGACTTCCTTGTGGGCCTCATTGTGATGCCGTTTCAGATCCTCTTTGCAGAACCCTGCTGGCTACTGGGTGACCTGGTGTGCGCTCTGTATTTTGTCTTAGCCTTTATCACTCTCTATGCATCAGTAGTAAACATGGTGCTGATATCAGTCGATCGTTATGTGGCGATCTGTGACCCTCTGTGTTACTCCACCAAGATCACTTATAAAAGAGTTAAACTCTGTGTTCTGCTGAGTTGGATTTGCTGTGTTTTCTACAGTTTTATGATTTTATATGATAACCTAAAACAACCGGGCAGGTATAACTCCTGCTATGGAGAATGTGTGATTAATGTAATCGGAACTCTTGACCTTTTGTTAGGCTTTATCATTCCTATTACAACCATCATCATTCTGTATACAAGAGTGTTTGCAGTGGCTGTGTCTCAGGCTCGTGCCATGCGCTCCCACATTGCAGCTGTTAAACGGCAGCGTTCAGTGACTGTAACTGTTAAGAAATCAGAGCTGAAAGCAGCCAGGACTCTTGGTGTTGTTGTTGCTGTGTTTCTCATGTGTTGCTGTCCATATTATGGTGTCTCTCTCTCTGGATATGAGCTCTTGATGGCTTCTTCAACTAACACATTTATGAATTTTCTTTCATTACTGAACTCCTGTTTAAACCCTGTGATCTATGTCTTTTTCTATCCCTGGTTTAGAAAATGTGTTAAAATCATTGTCACACTTCAGATACTGCAGCCTCATTCTTGCAAGGCCAACATACTGTAGAGAGAAACTGTGGAGTTATTGAAGAGTCCCTTCAGGAGAGAAAGGAGAGAAATGTGTTTTTTTTGTGGTTTGTTTTATGTTATGCTGATGCACATGTGAAGAGCACCTAATATTCTACTGAAAGTGGTATAGTGTAATTAAGACACAAGTAACCATTGAGTCACTTCATTTTGCAATTGTTTTGCACTGTACTGCCAGCAGGGATGACTAGAGTGCTACTGATCCACATCATCATGGCTTATACACTACTAGCCTACTAGCCTGGACACACCTTCATCTTCAGTGTTTATCTTCATTTTTATTATTTTGAACATTGTACATTAATACTTAATACATTGAAATGATGACATATTATATTATTTTGTTATATATTAGATAGTCCAGAGTTGCTACATTCAGCTTTGGCACACTCATGGCATTCTCTGATCAAATAGACAAGGTATTTAACCGGAATGGTTTTTAATTCACAGACTTGTTTAAAGTTAATACAAAACATTAGTGCTACTACAGCTGTACAAATCCATATTTTGGCAAGAAGGAAAAAAGACAGTCCATCATAACTTCAGGAAAAAAATTTTAGTCAATCTGAAAACTGTTCTTTGTTCTGAACTTTAGATTTTGGCTCTAGCCTCTGTGCCTTGGTTAGAGAGTGTGAACAGACAGTTCATAAATGTTTCCACTGTGAAGCATGGAGAAGGAAGTGACATGGTGCTCTGCTAGTGACACTGTTGGTGACGCAGTCAAAACTGAGTGCATGCATAAGAAGCATAACTACTACAGCAATTTGCAGCATGCAGGACATGCCATCTCATCAGACTTGCATTTAGATCCTTGTTTTCCAACAGGAAAATGACCCCAGGCAAACCTCTAGGTTTGTGCTGCATCAGATGACCTGTCCTCGACAATCACATGAATCCAAGTTAGAAGGTTTGGGATGAGTTGAGTGTTGTCAAACCATTTCATGGGACGAAATCGTGAGGCTGAGAGAAGGCCAAGCTTGTGCAAAGCGGTCATTAAAACAACAGGTGGCTACTTTGTAGGATCAAACGATCAATAAAACATATTCTCTGTTACTTAGCACTTTGTTGTTTACTCATAGTTCCATACATGTTCTATCATAGTTTGGATGTCTTTAATAATAATATACAACACTGATAAAATCAAAATAAAGAAAAACCTGAAGGTGTTTTTCACTGGTTGTGTATGTAGTTAATGCTGAAAATCATCTGGCTAAACTTTTTGTTGTGAAAAAACAGCAGTTACGTTAAATAAAACACAAAATTATGAGACCTAACATTGATGTCCATTTTGCATGATAAAATTAAACTTGTTTTTTTAAAGGGTTTTTATTGTATATGCAGCAGCTTAAAGTACCTTTTACTCGTGTACGTTAGCATACTTGTTTATAGTTTAAAGGTAATATACCCCCTCTAAAGGCAGATAGTTGAGGGTGGAGTTGTGGATTGGAGAGACATGTGAGAGGATAAAATGGCAGAGTGAACACAAGATGGTGACCACTCTGAAGTCTGTGGCAACAAGAATATTTCAGATGGTGGTAACTTTTCAATAGTGAACTTTTAACTCTGGGATACCTATTTTATAATTACAGCATAGGTGAGAAACCAAGCCCAGAGTCCTGGAAGATGATTATTGATTCTCTGCTATTAATGAAATTTCAAATCACCAAATAGTCAATCACACAGCTTTACATTCCTTCGTTCTTATTTCACTTCACTAAAAGATGTAAATGTAGAAGTGCAGTACTAATCAGGTTTTTTTTTAAAAGATCATAAAAGATATTTAATTTAAAATCTAGTACATCATGACATCAATGACGTATCATCATTGTAAAAATTGGCCATTTTATGATAAAGTGTGGCAGAAGCGTTATGCTGCATTTTTGGTACATGGACGGAATCAGGCAAATGGAAAAACGTAAAATACATTCAATTTTTTTCAATTCAAGTTTATTTATATAGCGCCAAATCATAACAAAAGTCATCTCAAGGCACTTTACAGTGTAAAGTGTAAGACCCTACAATACAATAAATAATAAGTAAAAACCCAACAAATCCCTCTTGAGCAAGCATGAGGCAACAGTGGAGAGAAAAAACTCCCTTTATAAGAAAGGAAGTAACCTCCAGCAGATCCAGGCTCAAGGTAGGCGGCCAGCTGCCTCGACTGGTTGGAGTGAGTGGAAAGAAAGAGAGAAAAGAACAACAGATCACAAAACCAATGACCCCAGCAGTCTAAATCTATAGCAGCATAACTAAGAGCTGGTTCGGCGTCACCTGAGCCAGCTCTAACTATAAGCTTTTATCAAAAAGGAAAGTTTTAAGCCTAGTCTTAAAAGTAGAGACAGTGTCTGCTTCCCGAACCTGAACTGGTAGCTGGTTCCACAGGAGAAGAGCTTAATAGCTAAAGGCTCTGCCTCCCATTCTACATTTGGAGACTCTGGGAACCACAAGTAGACCTGCACTCTGAGAGCGAAGTGTTCTGTTGAGATGATATGGTACTATGAGGTCTTTCAGATATGAAGGGGCTTTATGATTAAGTGCTTTATATGTGAAGAGAAGGATTTTAAATTCTAGCCTGGATTTTACAGGGGGCAGTCAGAACTCTGGCTGCAGCATTTTGGATCAGCTGGAGGTTTTTTAATGAGTTACTGGGACATCCTATTAGTAGGGAATTACAGTAGTCCAGTCTAGAAGTAACAAATGCATGGACTAGTTTTTCAGCATCACTTTGAGACAGGACGCTTCTAATTTTAGAGATATTCCTCAGGTGGAAGAAGGCAGTTCTAGAGATTTCTTAAATACGTGTGTTAAAGGAGATATCCTGGTCAAAGATAACTCCAAGATTCCTCACAGTAGTGCTAGACGCCAGTGCTATGTCATCTAAAGTAAGTATATGATTAGACATCACGTCTCTGAGGTTTTTGGGCCCAAATAGAATAACCTCTGTCTTGTCTGAATTAAGAAGTAGAAAGTTGCAGGACATCCAGGCTTTTATGTCTTTTAAACATTCTTGAAGTTTGACTAATTTATTTGTTTCATTCGGTTTAATGGCTAAATATAGATGAGTGTCATCTGCATAGCAGTGGAAGTGTATAGAGTGTTTCCTAATGATGCTGCCTAGAGGATACATGTATCTTCATTCTTTGTGCTTCTGTATTAAAATTTAGTTTCTCCTATTATATATTAGAATATTGTTGAATTCTGTTATTTTCACAACAACCAATACTTGCTTTTGACTTTTAAAACATGCACTTGAACCTACATGTAGTACAGTGAATCAATTTGTCAAACTTAAAATGATTTCCACCATCAAATGTTACAGAAAGCTAACCATCATTTAAAAACTAATTGCCCCTTAAACCTAATTACTAGTTTTGCCACCTAACTGCAATAAAGTGTTTGCAATAACTGGCAATCAGTCTTTCACATCGCTGTGGAGGAATTTTGGCCGACTCTTACTTGCAGAATTGTTTCGATTCAGATACACTGGATGAATGGAACATTATATGATAAATCTGGTTACATCTGATTTTCTTTTTGGTCAGCAGTGGCTTTCACCTTCGAACTCTCCCATGGATGGCATTTTTGCCCAGTCTCTTTATTATTGTTAAATCAAGAACAATGGAATCATGGTCTGTGAGGAAGAGAACAAAAGTTGTAAAACCATAACAATGAGCTACAAAAGGAAAACTATATATTGTATATTATATATATTATTTCACTTTAGGCACTTAGTCTGTTTTATTCCACTTATTAATCTGCAATTTGGTTCATAATCCAAAACAAATGTGCGATTTTTGCAGCCTATGTCAGTCTTTACTTAGGTTCGTTATTCTTATCTCTGACTAACGCCTATATCTTGACAAGGTGGTTTTTTTTCTTATTGAAAAATGTTGATAGTGATCAGACAAAATAAACCACGTGATCACTTATGCCAAAAAGAAAAAAGGTTTAGGAGACTGACAAACATTCAGATGATGAGTCATGAGAGAGGGAAACAGTGTACAACAGGGAGATTGGAAGGTGGGAAGAGACAAGTGTAGGGAGAAGGAGGGAAAACAAAGTGTTTAGCAGCCACTCCTCCCTTACTGTCTCTCTGATGATGGAGACACTGGATGAAGCTGAGCTCTGCTTTCCAGAACTCCTCAATATCTCTTGCAAGAAGTACACATATCCTCACTCTGAGGCATTGATCACTTACATTCTGATGTCTTTTATCTCTGTGCTCACTATGGCTCTCAACCTGCTGGTCATCGTCTCCATCTCTCACTTCAGGCACAGATAAATGTCTTGACATTTATAAAATGTTGTTATAGTTATATCTATTATGATAAGTGACTTCTGAGCATTATAATTTGTGAGATTAATGTCAACTGCTATTGCAATTTTCCTAAAGCAACGATATTAGTAGTGATAATGTTGTTATTGTTTGTCACATTGATGATATTCTCTCACTCCAGGCAGCTCCACACTCCCACCAACCTCATCCTCCTCTCTCTGGCTGTCTCAGACTTCCTTGTGGGCCTCATTGTGATGCCATTTCAGATCCTCTTTGCAGAACCCTGCTGGCTGCTGGGTGACCTGGTGTGTGTTCTGTATTTTATCATAGCCTTTATCACTCTCTATGCATCAGTAGTAAACATGGTGCTAATATCAGTCGATCGCTATGTAGCTATCTGTGACCCTCTGCTTTACTCCACCAAGATCACTTATAAAAGAGCTCAAATCTGTGTTTTGCTGTGTTGGCTTTGCTGTGTTTTCTACAGTTTTATGATTTTATCTGATAACCTGCAACAACCAGGCAGGTATAACTCCTGCTATGGAGAATGTGTGATTAATGTAATCGGGATTGTTACCCTTTTGTTAGGCTTTATCATTCCTGTTACAACCATCATCATTTTGTACATGAGAGTGTTTGCAGTGGCTGTGTCTCAGGCTCGTGCCATGCGCTCTCACATTGCAGTTGTCAAACTGCAGCGTTCAGTGACTGTAACTGTGAAGAAATCAGAGCTGAAAGCAGCCAGGACTCTTGGTGTTGTTGTTGCTGTGTTTCTCATGTGTTGCTGTCCCTATTTTGGTGTCTATTTATTTGGCTATGAGCTCACAATGGCTTCTTCAACTAACACATTTATTAATTTTCTTTCATTACTGAACTCCTGTTTAAACCCTGTGATCTATGTCTTTTTCTACCCCTGGTTTAGAAAATCAGTTAAAATCATTGTCACACTTCAGATACTGCAGCCTCACTCTTGTAAGGCCAACATACTGTAGAGAGAAACTGTGGAGTGATTGGAGCGTCACAGAAAGTGTTTTTATGTGCTAATGCACAACTGAAAGGCAGTAATTGTCTATCATAGAAAGAAAATCCTTCTGGTTCTTACATTCTGTACAAAGTTTTTGTTTTTCTTGCATCATTGCTTTCTTTTGCTAAGCCCTTTCCAATATACTATTGAAAGTGGTAGAATGCACTCGAGTGCATTTTGCCACTTTATTTTACAATTGTTTTGCACTGCACTGCCAGCAGGTATAATAAGAGCACTAGTGATCCACATCATCATCTGTTGTGAAAACAAAAAGCAGTTCAGGTAAATAAAACACAAAATTATGAGACCAAACATTGATGTTCATTTTCAATGATAAAAATAAACTTTAAAGCTACAAATGTGCATTTTACTTATGTGTTTTTATTCTTTATGCAGCAGACTAAAGTAATTAATACCCATTACAACACAAAAACGCATTTGTATTTAAAAGTAATTATCTGTTATTGGTAATATAACAAACTTCATCTACTACCAGACCAATGAACTAGCAGTTCTCAGAAGGTCATAAATATACATCAGGTAACTGATGTATTAGCTGGAACCAAAGAAGAGGAAAACTGGAGGCAAATACATTCAGTTCAGTTTATATCATATATTGAACTATAATTTTGTTACGTTGCGGGGTGCTAGAATAAAAGTAGAAATGGTCATAAATAAAACTTTCATTTCATACAGTTTGCTACTGTCAGTAAAAAGTGAAGACAAATGAAAGAGTTGGACTGACATCAAAAATGCTTCTGATCATACCACACATTTCATAACAGGTGAGGTTTAATATTGTCTCTGTTGTTCGTGGATATACACAGATTAGGCATAAAAATATGACCACCTGTACAATCCAATACAACAGCTCTGCCATGAATTCTACATTTACAAAGTTAGTCAGAAATGTGATAATTCTACTACATGTCCCATATAAAGGTTATTGTGGGCGGTGGAGTCGTGCTGGAGTTGTTATATAGTTTTTGATATTTTAAATGTAAATAGGAAAAATAATTTCTGACAGTTACAACTTAAAAACTGAAATTTTTTTACTTTAAGTAGCCCTATGTTTACTTTTGTTATACTTTTTGCAATGTTTTTTTGAAAGGCAAACAGGTCATTATTCTCCTTCCTTTCCCGTTAGGTGTTTAATATCTGGGTTAATCTAGTTTAGTTTTACCAAATGGCCACTTAAAGATGAACGCCACTTTATGCAGTACCGCACGAGTGCAGGCTGGCACAGCGCTGCGGACTGCCATTTATTTGATTTGTATGTATATGAATGGATCAGTGGTTTCAATGGCGTCAAAAGGTTGGCATACATCTAAACAGCAGTCAGCAGCTCTGTGCTGGCTTCTGGTGGCATATGAAGAGGCGTTCATAAACAACTCACGTTAAACACTTCTTTCTTCTTTAGCCCATTATTAGGTTAAGTCATGCTTAAGTTCCCTTTTGCTAAGATGAAATCTTGTCATGTTCAACATGTGGATTATACCTTTTGGTTTGTGTCTTGTAGCTTATTGTTAATTTTCCTATTCTTTGTATTTCGCTTTACACATTCATGTACTCAACACACTTGATTTTACGCAATTGCATACTTCAGATTGTAATTATTTAATTTGTGTTGATTTAAATAAATCTTTAATTAAAAGGCCTCTTTTCTTTGTCTTTCATTTATTTTGTTCCAAACATCACGGAGGGCACTGTGGATTTGTAGTGATTTGTAACTGAAAACGGTTGCTTACTGTGTCTCAAGAAACATGACTTGTGAGAGAGAACAAAAGATGTAAAACTATAACAATGAGCCACAAAACGAAAACCATATACTGTATAACATAAACATTAGTTCAAATTATGCACTTAGTTATATTATACTTAATAATCAGCTTTTGGTCCATATTTCCAAATTTGCAATTAATCTTTGGAGCCTATGGCAATCTTTACTGATGTTTGTTATTCTCATCTTTGATTAACTTCCATATCTCCTCAAAGTGGTGTTTATTTTTTTATTACCAAAATGTTGAGGGCTCAAGTGAACCCAGCAGCAGCTAATTTCCTCTAACTAAGCTTAGAGAGGATTTCTAAAAGCCCCAAACTGATGCTGTGACCACTAGAATCACCACTAGACCACTCAATCTATTGCATCAGAGGTTTAAAAGACTGACAAACATTCAGATGATGAGTCGCGAGGGAGGAGGAAGAACTGTGTACAAATAGAATATCGAAAGGCAGGGAGGGACAAGTGAAGGAAGAGGGAGGGGAGATAAAGTGTTCAGCAGCTACTCCTCCCTTACTGTCTCTCTGATGATGGAGACACTGGACAAAGCTGAGCTCTGCTTTCCAGAACTCCTTAATATCTCTTGCAAGAAGTACACACATCCTCACTCTGAGGCACTGATCATTTACATTCTGACGTCCTCCATCTCTCTGCTCACTGTGGTTCTCAACCTGCTGGTCATCATCTCCATCTCTCATTTCAGGAAGAGATACATGTCTTGACATTTATAAAATGTTGTTATAGTCATTCATTCATATCCAGCATAATAAGTTACTTCTGCTCTCATTGTGTGGTTTTGTGAGAGTCATGTCAACTGTCATTGCAATTTTCTTAAAGCAACAACTTTAGTAGTGACGATGGTGGTAATGTTCATAGTATTAACAGTGATGATATTCTCTCACTCCAGGCAGCTCCACACTCCCACCAACCTCCTCCTCCTCTCTCTGGCTGTCTCAGACTTCCTTGTGGGCCTTCTTGTGATGCCGTTTCAGATCCTCTTTGCAGAACCCTGCTGGCTTCTGGGTGACCTGGTGTGCACTCTGTCCTTTGTCTTAGCCTTTATCACTCTTTATGCATCAATAGTAAACATGGTGCTGATATCAGTCGATCGTTATGTGGCTATCTGTGACCCTCTGCTTTATTCCACCAAGATCACTTATAAAAGAGTTAAACTCTGTGTTCTGCTGTGTTGGATTTACTGTGTTTTCTACAGTTTTATGTTTTTTTATAATAACCTGCAACAACCAGGCAGGTATAACTCCTGTTATGGAGAATGTGTGATTAATGTAATCGGAACTGTTGACCTTTTGTTAGGCTTTATCATTCCTATTACAACCATCATCATTTTGTATATGAGGGTGTTTGCAGTGGCTGTGTCTCAGGCTCGTGCCATGCGCTCCCACATGGCAGCTGTCAAACTGCAGCGTTCAGTGACTGTAACTGTTAAGAAATCAGAGCTGAAAGCAGCCAGGACTCTTGGTGTTGTTGTTGCTGTGTTTCTCATGTGTTACTGTCCATATTATGGTGTCTCTCTCTCTGGCTATGAGCTCTTGATGGCTTCTTCAACTAACACATTTATGATATTTCTTTTATTACTGAACTCTTTTTTAAACCCTGTGATCTATGTCTTTTTCTACCCCTGGTTTAGAAAATCAGTTAAAATCATTGTCACACTTCAGATACTGCAGCCTCACTCTTGTCAGACCAACATATAAATGAGAGACACTGTGGAGTGAGTGGAGAGTCAAGGGGAGAAAAGTGTTTCATGTTATGCTGATCCAGAAGTGAAAAGCACTATTTGTCTACAATATAGAGACAAATCCTTCTGTTTCTTACATTCTGTACAAAGTTTTATGAGTTTTTCTTGCATTATTGCTTTCTTTTGCTAAGCATTTTCAATATTCTGCTGTGAGTGGATAATCAGGGTGCTACTGATCCACATCATTCTGGTTCATACACTACTAGCCAGAAGTCTGGACACACCTTCTCCTTCAGTGTTTTTTATTATTTTTATTATTTTCAACATTGTACATTAATACTGAAGACACTGAAATTATGACATATTTTAATATTTAGTATATTTTAGATTGTCCAAAGTTGCTACACTTAGCTTTGGCACATTCATGGCATTCTCTGATCAAATAGAGAAGATAGTCATCTGGAATGGTTTTCAATTCACAGACTTGTTTAAAGTTATTTGTGACCTTTCTTGCCATCGTAATGTGCTATTAGTTGTCTTGTGCAGAGAAAGGATGGGTACAGAGACAATAACCACATTAGTGCTACTACAACTGTACAAATCCATATTTTGGCAAAAAGGAGAAGAGACAATCCATAATAAAAAGTCTAATAATGAATTAAAAGCAGTGTTAAGACAGTTACTGTCAACATCTACATGGATGTTAAAGTCACCCACTATAATAGCTTTATCTGTACTAAGAACTAATTCAGACAAAAAGTCGGAAAATTAAGTGTAACTGAGTTAAAAACTAAGGGAATAAGGGACAGAAGGACGATATAAAACATTTTTGAGTTTTCCAGTGAGATACTAAGAGAGAGACTTTCAAATGAGTGATAATTATGTTTAGGTCTGGGTTTGATTAATAAACCTGAGTGGTATATTGCTGCTATTCCTCCACCCTGACCCTTCCTCACCCTTCTAGGAACATGATAGTTTGATGGTCACTTATCAAGTCATTTACTAACAAGGATTTAGATAAGAGAGATATGATATTAGATATTAGAGATATGTCTAATAGAATAGGCCATATTTCTAGAAATTAGAGCAGCACTGCCGAAAGTTGGATGGACGCCGTCTCTCCTAATCATCCCAGGTTTTCCCAAAAAACTTTTCCAATTATCTATGTAGCACACGTTGTTAGTGGGGCAGCCAGTGGTTAAATTATGACATGCGGCTAAACATGTCATCACTGGTCAGATTAGGAAGGGGACCAGAGAAAACTATGGAGTCTGACATGGTTTCAGCATAATTACACACGACTCCACGTTAATTTTCATGACTTCCGATTTGACTAATCGGGCGTCATTGCCTGGATTATAATCCCCCTTTATTTACATTTATCCCTAGCCAGGAGTTTTAAATTTGATTCGATGTTGCCCACTCTGGCACCTGGGACAGATTCATCTATGGCCGCTGGAGTCTCTAACTTTCTTTCACGTTTCTGACTGTTGAGCTGGCAATAACCAGAGTGGGTTTCTCAGCAGGTGTGTTGCTAAGTGGGGACAATTTATTGGAAACATGAAGTGGCTGGTGGTGAACCTTGGGCGAAGGTTTGGTATGCCTCCTTCGGACCCGTCACCCAGCCGGCCTGGGATGCTCGAGAGCTGCTGGGGGGGAGCTAACTCTACCGGGAGCTACACTAGCTGGCTTCGCACTGATAACCGGGGCCTGACTAACAGGCTTGTTCTCCTTATTCTCCACAGTACGAAGCCGACTTTCTAACTCTGTCAACCTTGCCTCTAGAGCTGCAAATACCTTACATTTATTACAAATACCATTATCACTACATGAGGTAGAGAAGAAGCTAAACATAAGGCACACTGAGCAGGTCAGACCAGGAGAAGGACATAGCTAAAAGCTAGATGCTAAGCAAAACTAGCTAGTCTACAAAAACAAATTTAATACAAATTCAAGAAAAGTCTTAGTGTACTACATGAATCGATACATGTTCTATCATAGTTTGGATATCTTTAATAATAACATACACTGATAAAATCAAAATAAAGAAAAACCTGAAGGTGTTTTTCACTGGTTGTGTATGTAGTTCCTGCTGAAAATCATCTGGCTAAACTTTGTGTTGCAAAAAAACAGCAACTCCGTTTAATAAAATACAAAATTATGAGACCTAACATTGATGTCAATTTTCCTTGATAAAATTAAACTTTAAAACTACAAAAGTGTTTTACTTATGTAAGTGTTAAAGTACTTTATACCCATGACAACACAAAACATTTGTATTTAGAAGCAATTATCTAGTATTGTCAATATAATAAACTTCACCTACAACAAGACCAATGAATTAGCAGTTC